>WNWK01037415.1:0-18521 GCA_009830355.1 Cherax destructor | reverse complement strand
AGATCTCAGTTGTGACCTCTCCTGGTAACACATGACCTCTGTCGTCACAGACATATACAAAACCTGACATGACCTTCGGTATTTACATACTTTACAAGTCCATGTTTTTGTTTTTTATTTACTTGATAATACGCCATTTTTGGATGAAAACTGTTTAAAGTTTCTTTCAGTTTTCTTCCCAAAAATAGTAACAATTCTACATCACTTCCCATGATTTTATTGCCTTCATATTTTTTAGTAGAGAGCAACAGGCACAGGCACAGGCACAGGCACAGTACGTTATCCACATATTTTAATCCTTTGTTATTAAGAGGAAAAAATGTTTTTCAGTTATCTAGTTTTAAAAATCGTCGGGGAAATTGTTCAGCACAAGCAATAAATTGTTCAGCACAAGCAATAAATTGTTCAGCACAAGCAATAAAGGCTCGAGCACAACCTTGCTGAGTTCTTAAAATAAAATTTTCCATTTAACGTAAATTTCCATTTGGTTATATAATTAAATAAATTAAATAATAAAATTGTCATTTGATGAAAAATCATATTTTGTGAGTTTTCAACAAGGAAGCCCAAGATATCCAGCTATCCAGAGGCTGTGTTGTGTCAACACAGCTACGTTGATATCCAGAGGCTGTGTTGTGTCAACAAGCTACGTAGATATCCAGAGGCTGTGTTGTGTCAACAAAGCTACGTAGATATCCAGGGGCTGTGTTGTGTCAACACGCTCACTGTGACACACTCACCCTTACACGCTCACGCTGACAAGCACACTCTCACACACTCACTCTTGACACGCTCACGCTGACACGCTCACTCTGACACACTCACCCTGACACGCTCACTCTGACAAGCACACTCTCACACACTCACTCTGACACGCTCACGCTGACACGCTCACTCTGACACACTCACCCTTACACGCTCACGCTGACACACTCACCCTGACACGTTCACTCTGACACGTTCACTCTGACACGCTCACTTTGACACGCTCACTCTCTCTGATATGCACACACTGACACGCTCACTCTGACACTCTCACTCTGACACGCACACACTGACACGCTCAATCTGACACGCTCACTCTGACACGCTCACTCTGACACGCATACCCTGACACGCTCACTCTGACACACTCACCCTGACACGCACACGCTGACACGATCACTTTGACACGCTCACCCTGACATACTCTGATACGCACACACTGACACGCTCACTCTGACACGCAAACTCTGACACGCACACCCTGACACACTCACTCTGACACGCTCACACTGACACACTTACTCTGACACGCTCACTCTGACACGCACACACTGACATGCTCACGCTGACACGCTCACTCTGACACGCTCACGCTGACACGCACACCCTGACACGCTCACTCTGACACACTCACCCTGACACGCACACGCTGACACGCTCACTTTGACACGCTCACCCTGACACACTCTGACACGCACACACTGACACGCTCACTCTGACACGCAAACTCTGACACGCACACCCTGACACACTTACTTTGACACGCTCACACTGACACACTCACTCTGACACGCTCACCCTGACACGCACACACTGACATGCTCACGCTGACACGCTCACTCTGACACGCTCACTCTGACACGCACACCCTGACACTCTGACACGCACACTCTGACACGCTCACACTGACAAGCACATCTGACACACTCGCCCGGTGGTCTGGTGGCTAGAGCTCTCGCTTCACACACGGAGGGCCCGGGTTCGATTCCCGGCGGATAGAAACATTTCGACGTGTTTCCTTACACCTGTTGTCATGTTCACCTAGCAGCAAATAGGTACCTGGGTTGTTAGTCGACTGGTGTGGGTCGCATCCTGGGGGACAAGATTAAGGACCCCAATGGAAATAAGACAGACAGTCCTCGATGACGCACTGACTTTCTTGGGTTATCCTGGGTGGCTAACCTTCCGGGGTTAAAAATCCGAAGAAATATTATCTTATCTTATCTTATGACACGCACACACTGACACGCACACTCTGACACGCTCACACTGACACACTCACTCTGACACGCACACACTGACACGCTCACTCTGACACGCACACTCTGACACGCACACCCTGACACACTCTGACACGCTCACACTGACACATTCTCTCTCACACACTCTGATTCGCACACACTGGCACGCACACTCTGACACGCTCACTCTGACACGCACACCTTGACACGGACAAAATTGTTGCATTGTCTGATATCATCAACCTGGGACATGCCCCTGGCTGCAAACCTTCTAAATAATTTAATAAAGGTTTCAGCAGACATATCAGTACTGCTCTAGTCGTAGCACAGGTGAACAAACAGATGTACACCTTGGTAGGAACCTTGTCAACTGTTTTAGTTAATATTATTGGTCCAGTGTAATCTACACCTGTCACCTCAAATGGAGTGACATGAAATACTCTTTCAGAAGGATATGGAGGTGGACCTGGATACTGATATACTGCATATCATAATGACGACAAGTAATACAGTCCCTTATTTGTTTCTTCACACTTTGTCGACTTTGAGGTATCCAGTAGGATTGACGTATGTGACAAAGAGTGTCAGCTACACCACCATGTAACACGTTACTGAGGGCATTCTGAATAATCAGTCTTGTTAGCCAATGATTATTGGGGCTCAATACTGGATGTATTGTTTCCTTAGGTAGTAAAGAATTATGAATTCTTCCTCGACATCTTATAATCTTTTCTGTGTCGAGATAAAGTCCTAAAGAATTAATCATATCAGGTTTCATTGGAGATTTATACTGAGTTTCCAGAAATCTATACTCTGTAGAGAAAACATCTTTCTGTGTTAACTTTATCCAGTATTTCATGGGTTCAAGTAATTCATAATTAGGTTTTATCCCTTTAATGAATTTAAAGACAAGAGCTGTAACTCTTAAGAGTTTACCCCATGCTGAGTATTTAGATCCATCAATGACTATTTCTTTTGTGTCTGCTAAATTTAAACAGACTATTTCTGCTGTGTTCAAGCAGACTGTTTCTTCTGGCATAATGTGAGTTTTTGCTGTGGCCAGTTATTTTCATTAGAGAGCCAGTTAGGTCCGTGGAGCCATAATTTATTATCCACAAAGTTCTTGAGTGGGACACCACGTGACAACATGTCAGCTGGGTTCTCTTGTGAAGAGACTTGGAGAAAGCGATAGTCTCTCTGCATCTCTCTTATTTCTGCTACTCTATTCTGTACATAGACCAACTTACTCTTATTATTTCTTAACCACTGGAGAACTGCTTCATTATCACTCCAGATCACAGTTTTTTCAATAGTGAGATGATCAAGTACTTTGTTGAGATAGACAGCTAATTTTGTACCTACATAGAGTGCTGTCAGTTCCAATTGTGGTACTGTTCTGACCTTCAAGGGTGCAACCCTGGCCTTTGAAGTAATTCAAGTACTTCCTTCAGCATTACTCATGTAAGCTACAGCGCCATAACTTCTGGTTGACGCATCACAGAACACATGTAATGTGTACTTGTTTCCCTCTTGACCTATTTGTCTGGGAAATTTAATTTGATGAAGTTGTTTAAACTCCTTGGATACTTCATCCCATTCTTGACTCATTTCTAGAGGCAAGTTCTCATCCCAACCTATTTTTAGCTTACAAGCATCTTGTACAAGCATTTTACCTTTTATGGTAATTGGTGAGACGAGTCCTAGAGGATCAAAACATTGTGATACCTCTGACAGTAAACTACGTTTAGTGAGAGTACTGCTTGATTTATTGTTTATCCTTTTGAGACTCAAAGTGTCTTCCTGTGTATTCCAATTAAGTCCAAGCATGTTGTTGCATTCAGGAATTTCAGCTTCAGGAAATTTTCTTTGATAAGTTCCTTAGAGGCATATTTGCTTCTTTCATCTCCTTGTTAGCTTCTCTGTATAAGGATTTCAAATCCTCCTCTTTATTCACAGTACCTTCAAGATTATCCACAGAAACTTTTCTTTAAGATTTCTTTGAAGGGACTTTCAGATTTTTTCAAATGTGTATTAAGAGTAGCTTCTAATAAGAATGGAGAGGATGTTGCACCAAATAATACTGACTTGAAACGATAAGTTTTCACAGGACTTTGAGGATCATGTGGGTTTTCGGGTGAGCGCCTCACGTTTTCTATGCCAGCGAGGTTCGTCCATGCTCTTTGACTGAGAGGAACGACTCATATATCCTGGTTTCTTCTGTAAAAACACTAGTTTTACAGCTTTTTTCGAAGGACCTTGGATCATAGACACTTATACACTGTAGTATAAGTCTTTGGACCACAGTAGTATAAGTCTTTGGACCACAGTAGTATAAGTCTTTGGACCACAGTAGTATAGGTCTTTGGACCACAGTAGTATAAGTCTTTGGACCACAGTAGTATAAGTCTTTGGACCACAGTAGTATAAGTCTTACGACCAATTTGTTAGGGAATTGGAACTCCTAAGATTAATGAACTGTAAGCAACTTAGCTTATTGATGAATCCACGACTTCGCAGCCGTCCCCGACGTCGTTATAGCGGATGCATAAGTCCCATTCCCTTGGGCTGTCAAAATGAAGGTTATTAATTTAAAATTAATTGTCCCAGAGGAGCGTATTCCCATATAGTAAGTCAGTTTAGGGACTGAATATTACTTACGGGGTTTGGGCTGATCGCCCGCGTGTGACCGGGTGAATGATAAATCTTCCTAGATCATGAATGTATTCCTAACTGCGCAGCTGGTTAACATCTAAATGTCTGAGCAGACTTACCTGGGCATTTGTATCAGACCCTTAATTCACACCTGGAAAACGCTGTCTTGATTGTAGAACTTCACTGATGAGTCACCGTCTTGTTCGATGAAATACACTCACGATTGTCTCTCTATGTTTGTCTTTTAGCAGTATTAAGAAGCTGCGCACATTACATTAGTACCACTATTTTATGGAACAGAAAGGGCTGAAGGGCTGAAAGTGCTGAAAGGGCTGATACCCCCCCTCCTTTCTTGGAGAAATTTCTCCACATCGGCGTTTCACTGCCCAAATAGACGTCTTCTGGCTTTAGCAAATTGACTGGCATTTCCGATTAGCACTCATCCTTTACCGCAAGAGGCCAGTAATTTCTTGGTGTTTCAAGCTGTGGAACCCGACGTCACTTTTCAACTCTGTACGGCCGTCCGACTTCACTACAGGTCTGTGTTCATCTCATTGTGTCTTCCAATTGCCATCATATTACAAATCACGATTCAGTGTCCTCTTTTATTCCTTTAGAGGCCCTACATGACTCGTCCCGTTTAGTCACATGTTCAAAGGACACTTGTCAGACAGGACTCATCAACTTTCCGCGTTCTCGCCTCTTTGGTATGTCATTGTATTGTCTTGGGAAAGCATTCAGTGATACATGGTGTTTGACAGTTTTAAATCACAAATAATCCAGTACGTAAGAGCAGAAAGTTATGACAACGTTTTGGTCAGTCCTGGACGACTGTCATGTCAGAACTGAGATTCTCTTGTCTCTGGGTTTGGTGGCCTGTGTTCCCTGCCTCTTCCTAAGGAACATACTGCTAGCATAATAGGGACATTATTTCCTCACTTAACATGCTTTACCTCTCATCTTGTCTGGTCTCTATGCTTCTTCTGAGGTATTTGGTTTCCTCCCTTGTTGTTTGCTGGTCTTGAGGCTTAGGCAAGAATCTCATTGAGTCATCATTGGAGTCAAGTCTGAGGCCTAGTAAGTGAATACTATTGTCCAGACTTCCCTGCAACAGTCTGCCACAGAAATACATTCTTATTGCCTACTTTCTCCACTAAGATTACATTATCCTGCCTCTCAAATTAGCATTGCTAGACCTGTTTGTGAGCCATACAGTTTTATATACTACTGTGGTACCTCGGTGTACGCCCAGCTCCCAACTCAAACAATTATGTAAGTCTATTTTTGTAAGTGCCTTTGTAAGTGTATTTTTGGGGGTCTGAAACGGATTAATCTACTTTACATTAGTCCTTATGGGAACAAATTCGTTCGGTACTCGAAGAGATCGGTACTTGAACATCCTTCTGGAATTAATTAAGAGCGTATACCAAGGTACCACTGTAATTAGGATCCTGGAAGAATCCGAGATTAACATAACTGGGTCTTTAAACATAGACAACCCAATGTCTTTTCTTGTCTGTGTCTGAACTGCCATATTAATATTATATTCATGGGGAATAAACTCAGGATTCTTACTGCAAATAATTTGCCTTAATATAATAGCAAGGTATCTCTCTCTCCCTGTCAAAAGTTTTGTCAAGTCTTGCTATGCAGATCGACTGTCAACTTTTCTCCAGGGTAAACTGGGATCTGTCTTTGATAAATCACTAATGTTTGTTTCAGAGAGGTTTGAGACATCTTTATCTAAAAACTGAAGAGAAAATTATCCAAGAAAGGGGGGAATATCAGCCCTTTCAGCACTTTCAGCCCTTCAGCCCTTTCAAGGGCCCAGCCCTTAGAAAGGGCCACATGGCATCTGACTTCCTGGTCAACAGTTTAATTTGTAACAGATGAACGGACCCAGAAAGCCAGGAAGTCATGTGATGGCTGACCAGTGTTGCAACGAGTGTATATGATTGACAGACATTTGAGGAAAATGACTCTTTGCCGTAGAAGGAAAGTTCAAGAAAACTGCTGTTTCAATTTCTACACTTGACATTACAATCATGTGCTCTCAGTGATCTAAATATTTAAAAAACACAAGCATTTGAATTGCAAACTGTTGCAGTGTTTAGCAAGTGGTCAAATTGAGCTTAGGTCAGCAAAACCGCTTCTCCGAGAGGGGCGGAGAAGTGGGTGTCAGATTGAACTAACCAGCAAAAAGGGACGGGAGCTGCGGCACGGGTTTTGACCTAACAAAGGAACATTTGTCGTGCGCATCCGATCTCTTATTCAATCTCCACTAATAGCGGTACATTACAGAGAAGTGTGCGCAGCTTCTTAATACTGCTAAAAGACAAACATAGAGAGACATAAAAGGTAAAATGCTTGTACAAGATGCTTGTAAGCTCAAAATAGGTTGGGATGAGAACTTGCCTCTAGAAATGAGTCAAGAATGGGATGAAATATCCAAGGAGTTTAAACAACTTCATCAAATTAAATTTCCCAGACAAATAGGTCAAGAGGGAAACAAGTACACATTACATGTGTTCTGTGATGCGTCAACCAGAGGTTATGGCGCTGTAGCTTACATGAGTAATGCTGAAGGAAGTACTTTAATTACTTCAAAGGCCTGGGTTGCACCCTTGAAGGTCAGAACAGTACCACAATTGTAACTGACAGCACTCTATGTAGGTACAAAATTAGCTGCCTATCTCAACAAAGTACTTGTTCATCTCACTATTGAAAAAAACTGTGATCTGGAGTGATAATGAAGCAGTTCTCCAGTGGTTAAGAAATAATAAGAGTAAGTTGGTCTATGTACAGACTAGAGTAGCAGAAATAAGAGAGATACAGAAAGACTATCACTTTCTCCAAGTCTCTACACAAGAGAACCCAGCTGACATGTTGTCACATTGTGTCCCACTCAAGAATTTTGTGGATAATAAATTATGGCTCCACGAACCTAACTGGCTCTCTAATGAAAATAACTGGCCACAGCAAAAAGCTCACATTATGCCAGAAGAAACAGTCTGCTTGAACACAGCAGAAATAGTCTGTTTATATATAGCAGACACAAAAGAAATAGTCATTGATGGATCTAAATACTCAGTTCTTGTCTTTAAATTATGAATTACTTGAACCCATGAAATACTGGATAAAGTTAACACAGAAAGATGCTTTCTCTACAGAGTATAGATTTTTGGAAACTCAGGATAAATCTCCAAAGAAACTTGATATGATTAATTCTTTAGGACTTTATCTCGACTCAAAAAAGATTATAAGATGTCGAGGAAGAATTCATAATTCTTTACTACCTAAGGAAACAATACATCCAGTATTGATCCCCAAGAATCATTGGCTAACAAGACTGATTATTGAGAATGCCCACAGTAACATGTTACATGGTGGTGTAGCTGACACTCTTTGTGATATACGTCAATCCTATTGGATACCTCAAGGTCGACAAAGTGTGAAGAAACAAATAAGGCACTGTATTACTTGTCGTCATTATGATATGCGAGTATATCAGTATCCAGGTCCACCTCCATATCCTTCTGAAAGAGTATTTCATGTCACTCCATTTGAGGTGACAGGTGTAGATTACACTGGACCAATAATTTTAACTAAAACAGTTGACAAAGTTCCTACCAAGGTGTACATCTGTTTGTTCACCTGTGCTACGACTAGAGCAGTACTGATATGTCTGCTGAAACCTTTATTAAATTATTTAGAAGGTTTGCAGCCAGAAGGGCATGTCCCAGGTTGATGATATCAGACAATGCAACGAATTTTGTTGCTGGTGCTGCTTACATAAACAAGATTTTTGAGCAGCCAGAAGTACAACAGATGCTGAATCAATGCAATTGTCGTTGGAGATTCATTCCTCCTAAATCCCCATGGCATGGCGGATTTTATGAAATAATGATAGGCATTGTAAAACGTTGTTTAAGGCAGACTTCATCGGCAGAGAATCGACTTAGAAGAATTTCGTACAGTCGTAACTGAAATAGAAAATAGAGTCAACAACAGACCTTTAACGTATGTTACCGATGATCTGGACAATTTAGAATTGTTAAGCCCATCTCATTTACTACATGGCAGAAGGCTCGAACCTGTTCCTCCCATGAATGATAAAGAAATCATAGAGGATCCTACTTATTTCGAACCTGAGCAACTCAGACGTAAATTCAAACACCTTAATAAGTACACACAACCCGCACATATAAAAGAGAGTAGCGATCTTGACATTTACAAAGTCACACTGTACGGACTTTGTAAATGGTCCAAGTCGGGCCGAAACGTCGTCGTAAGCTCCTCTCTTTTTATATGTGCGGGTTGTGTGTGTATTGTTCCAGTCACGGTATTGTGCCTTTTTTGTTATACCTTAATAAAGTGATTGAATGGTGGGAGAAAATTTGGTGAGAAGACTATCTCACCTCATTGAGAGAACACTTCTATGGAGCTGGTGTTCCTGAAAATTATAAGTCCTTAAGACCTGGTGACATAGTGATTATTGACAATGATGGTCCGAGGTCCCAATGGCCTCTTGGAAAAATTGTGACCATACATCCTGATATAAATGGAATCATCAGGACACTTTATGTTTTGAGCAAAGGTGTAGTGAATATGTGGACAATATATAAATTAGTGCCATTAGAATTACACAGTGTTGAAAACAAAAATAAAATTAGTGATTCTCCAGAAACCACACAGACTGTTCAGAAAAGACAAGCAGCAGTGATAGCGAGGGAGAAAATCAAATTAATGTTAAGCGATGAGTAGTTCACTTACAGTGAACCTCCGCTGCCCTCCAGTGTGGAGAAAATTCTCCAAGAAAGGTGGTGTATCAGCCCTTTCAGCCCTTCAGTCTTTCGAGGGCCCAGCCCTTAGAAAGGGCCAGATGGCATCTGACTTCCTGGACAACAGTTTAATTTGTAACAGATGAACGGACCCAGGAAGCCAGGAAGTCACGTGATGGCTGACCGGTGTTGCAACAAGTGTATATGATTGACAGACATTTGAGGAAAATGACTCTTTGCTGACACTTGACATTACAATCATGTGCTCTCAGTGAGACAATCGCGAGTGTATTTCATCGAACAAGACGGTGACTCATCAGCGACGTTCTTCAATCAAGACAGCGTTTTCCGGGTGTGAATTAAGGGTCCGATACAAATGCCCAGGTAAGTCTGCTCAGACATTTAGATGTTAACCAGCTGCGCAGTTAGGAATACATTCATGATCTAGGAAGATTTATCATTCACCCGGTCACACGCGGCCGATCAGCCCAAACCCTGTAAGTAATATTCAGTCCCTAAACTGACTTATTATATGGGAATACGCTCCTCTGGGGCAATTAATTTTAAATTAATAACCTTCATTTTGACAGCCCAAGGGAATGGGACGTATGTATCCGCTATAACGACGTCGGGGACGGCTGTGAAGTCGTGGATTCATCAATAAGTTAAGTTGCTTAATTACAGTTCATTAATCTTAGGAGTTCCAATTCCCTAACAGCCAATATGAAACCAAAGGATGGACAGGCCATGAAGCAGTTAAGAATAACAGAATGCAGGATTTCAGTGGTAGAAGACATCTTAGGAACATTTCAGAAAAGTCCTGGTGCAAGAAAAAATACGAAAAAAAGGCTTAGGAGACACTGAGACTCGGTCACAGCACATCTAAAGTTGGATAGACATGAAGATGACGCCATAGTGCAACATCTGACGCAATACTCTGAATGAGCCCAGGTTAAGGTGGAGGTCCTGTAGAAGCTACTGAAGAAGCTAAAAAAGGAAGAGCGCTTGTAAATCCCTGGTGACATCCCCAGAATGCCCAGATGTACTCATACTTAACACCTTAATGCAGGGATCGTCACTAGAATACTATAGAGACACAGTGTAATAATTTATCAGATGGAAGGTCATGTACTATGCCCATCCTCTAGGACACCCCAGTCAGACAGTAGGCGTCTTTCTAGGGTAGAAACTGAAAGACAAAAATCAGATGTAGAAGATATCCCTGAAGGTGTTCTAGTGACGGGCATACGATGGTGTCCTAGTGACGGACATACGATGGTGTTCTAGTGACGGACATACGATGGCGTCCTCGTGACGGGCATATGATGGTGTCCTAGTGACGGACATACGATGGTGTCCTAGTGACGGACATACGATGGTGCCCTAGTGACGGGCATACGATGGCGTCCTAGTGACGGCCATACGATGGTGTTCTAGTGACGGGCACACGATGGTGTCCCAGTGACTGGCATACGATGGTGTCCTAGTGACGGACATACGATGGTGTCCTAGTGACGGACATACGATGGTGTCCTAGTGACGGGCATACGATGGTGTCCTAGTGACGGGCATACGATGGTGTTGTAGTGACGGGCATACGATGGTGTCCTAGTGACGGACATACGATGGTGTCCTAGTGACGGACATACGATGGTGTCCTAGTGACGGACATACGATGGTGTCCTAGTGACGGACATACGATGGTGTTCTAGTGACGGACATACGATGGTGTCCTAGTGACGGCATACGATGGTTCAGTGACGGACATACGATGGTGTCCCTAGTGACGGACATACGATGGTGTCCTAGTGACGGACATACGATGTGTCCTAGTGACGGACATACATGGTGTCCTAGTGACGGCATACGATGGTGTCCTAGTGACGGCATACGATGAGGTTGCTAGTGACGGCATACTGATGGTGTCCCTAGTGACGGACATACGATGGTGTCCTAGTGACGGACATACGATGGTTCCTAGTGACGGACATACGATGGTGTCCTAGTGACGGAATAGATGAGTGTTCCTAGTGACGGACATACGATGTGTCCAGTGACGGACATACGATGGTGTCCTAGTGACGGACATACGATGTGTCTAGTGACGGACATACGATGGTGTCCTAGTGACGGACATACGATGGTGTCCTGTAGTGACGGACATACGATGGTGTCCTAGTGACGGACATACGATGGTGTCCTAGTGACGGCATACGATGGTGTTCTAGTGACGGACATACGATCGTGTCCTAGTGACGGACATACGATGGTGTCCTAGTGACGGGCATACGATGGTGTCCTAGTGACGGACATACGATGGTGTCCTAGTGACGGGCATACGATGGTGTCCTAGTGACGGACATACGATGGTGTCCTAGTGACGGACATACGATGGTGTCCTAGTGACGGACATACGATGTGTCTAGTGACGGACATACGATGGTGTCCTAGTGACGGCATCGATGGTCAGTGACGCATAAAAAAAAAAAAAAAAAAAAAAAAAAAAAAAAAAAAAAAAAAAAAAAAAAAAAAAAACACATTAGTTTAGTCAGTGGCATACGATGGTCCTAGTGACGGCAACGATGGTGTCCCAGTACGGACATACGATGGTTCGTGACGGCACGATGTGTCTAGTGACAGCATCGATGTGTCTAGTACGGCATCGATAGATCCTAGTACGGCATATGATTAGTACCGTGCTGGCATCGATGTTCTAGTGACGGACATACATGTGTCCCAGTGACGACATACGATGTTCTATACGGTACAGCTGTGATATCTATACGATGATAGTGCCCTAGTACGGCATACGATGTGCAGTGACGGCATACGATGTTCCTAGTACGGGCATACGATGGTCCTAGTGACGGCATACGATGGTTCCTAGAGCGGACATACGATATGTCCTAGTGCGGCATCGATGTGTTAGTGCGCATACGATGTGTCCAGTGACGCATACGATGTGTCTAGAGGCATACGATATGTCTAGTGCGGCATACGATAGTGTCAGTACGGCATACGATGGTGTCTAGTGACGGACATACGATGGTGTCTAGTACGGCATCGATGTTCCTGTACGACTCGATGTTCTAGTACGACATAGATGTGTCTCATAGGACGGCATACATGATGTCTAGTGCGGCATACGATGTGTCCTAGACGGCATACGATGTGTCTAAGGCATGATGGTTCTAGTAAGACATAGATAGTTCTATGACGACTAGATGTGTCTAGACGATACGATAGTTCTATGACGCATACATGGTTGTGACGCATACGATATTCCTAGTGACGGATACGATGTTCTAGTGACGGCATACGTGTGTCTAGTGACGGCATACGTGTGTCTAGACGACATACGTGTTCCTATAGACATACGATATGTCCTAGTGACGGCATCTATGTTCTAGTACGACATACGATGGTATCCTAGTGACGGCATCGATGGTCTAGTACGACATGATAGTTCCTAGTGACGGCATACGATGATTCTAGTGACGGCATACGATGGTGTCTAGTGACGGCATACGATATGTCCTAGTGACGGACATACGATGGTGTCTAGTACGGACTACGGTGTCAGTGGCATACGATAGTGTCTAGTACGCACGATGTTCCCTAGTACGGACATACGTGTTCTAGTGACGGACATACGATAGTGTCTAGTGACGGACATACGATGGTGCCCTAGTGCGGACATACGATGGTGTCCTAACGGATGATGTGTCTAGTACGGCATACGATGGTTCTAGTGACGCATAGATGTACCTAGACATAATGCCAGTGACGATCGATGTGTCAGTACGGCATACGATGGTGTTGGCGATAGTGACAATGGGAGATCGATGTTCTGTGACGCATATATGTAGTAGGGCATACATGTGTCTAGACGATACATGGTGTAAGCATGAGTGTCAGTACGGCATACGATGGTTGCGCATCGAGTCTATGTCGAATAAGTCCAGTGGACATCGATGGTCTAGTGACATCATTTACGGTGTTCAGTACGCATACATTGTCGTGGCATGATGGTCGACGCACATGGGTCAGTGCACTACGATGGGTCGTGACGGGCATACGATTGTCTGGACGGCTACGATGTCCCATGAGACATGATGGTATATGTGACGGCAACATGTCCCAGACGCATACGATGGTGTCTAGTACGGACATACGATGTGTCCAGTGACGGCATAGATGGTTCTAGTACGGCATACGATGGTGTCCAGTACGGAATACGATGTGTCTAGTGCGGCATACGATGGTTCAGTACGGATACATGGTGTCTAGACGGATACGATGTGTCTAGTGAGCATCGATTGTCTAGGAGCATGATGTCATGCGAATAGACCTCGATGTCTGGATGATGTTCTAGTACGAGTGTTCGGCCTGATGTGTTAGTACCTCGATGTCAGTGCGGTACGATGGTGTCTAGCGTACGATGTCAGTACGCATACGACGTCGGCATTGTGTACGCTGATGTCTGTCGGACGATGTCAGTACGGACGATGTCTGTGACGCTAGTTCATAGCTGATGTTCTGTGCGATAGAGTCATGCGCTATGTCTGTACGGCATGATGGTTCTATGACGATACGATGGTTTAGACGACATCGATGTGTCTAGTGCGCTAGATGGTCATACGCATCGAGCAGCGCATAGATGGGTCAGTAGATATGTCAGTGCGCATATTCAGTGACGCACGATGTTATGCCGGCAGACGCACGTGGTTTGACGCATACGATGGTTCTGACGCATATTTTAGTACGCATGATGTCTATACGGCATACGATGTTCTACGCGCACGTGGTTCAGTCTGAGCACGATGTAGTGACGGGCATCGATGTTCTAGTACGCAATGGTCTGTGACGATACGATGGTATGGGTATGCGATAGTGGCGTGACGCAATGGTCCTGCGCATGTTGTAGACATAGAGGTTATGAGATGATGGTCTATACGATACGATGGTCCTGGACGTGAGTGTGGCATACGGTCAACGATACAGGTAGAGATACGATGGTCTAGTGACGGATACGATGGTCTATGACGGCCGATGGTCTTAGATAGTGTCTAGGAGACATGTGTTAGTGACGGTCGATGGGTCTGTGCGGCAGATGTGTCAGTGACGCATACGATGGCTGACGTACATGTGTCAGAGGCAACGATGTCCTGTGACGGGCATGTGGTGTTAGTAGGCATACGATGTGTCAGGCGCTTTTGCAGACGAATGGTCCGTGACGGCATGAGTCAGGACGCATGATGGTGTTAGGACGGATACGAGGGTCCGACGCATCGATGGTCTGTGACGCAAGATGTGTGAGGCGGGCATCGATGGTGTCAGTGACGGGCATACGATGGGTCAGTGACGGCATACGATGGTGTTAGTGACGGGCATACGATGGGTCCTAGTGAAGGCATCGATGGATGCGCATACGATGGTGTCCTGTGCGGGCATAGATGGTGTCTAGTGAGGCATACGATGGTCTAGACGGACATACGTGTCTAGTAGGATACGATGGGTCTAGTACGGCATACGATGGTTCAGTGACGGCATACGATGGTGTCCTAGTACGGGCATACGATGTGTCTAGTGACGGCATCGATGGTGTCAGTGACGGACATACGATGGTGTCCTAGGAGGATACGATGGTTAGTGACGGCATACGATGGGTTAGGCGAGGTGACGGCGATGGTGTCCTAGTGACGGACATAGATGGTGTCAGTGACGGCATACGATGGTGTCCTAGTGACGGCATACGATGGTGTCCTAGTGACGGCATACGTGTCTAGACGGTCGTGTTAGTGACGGCATACGATGGTGTTCTAGTGACGGGCATACGATGGTGTCCTAGTGACGGATACGATGGTGTGTAGTGCGGCATACGATGTGTCTAGTGACGACATCGACGATGTCCTAGTACGGGCATACGATGGTGTCTAGTGACGGCATACGATGGTCTAGTGACGGGCATAGATGGTGTCCTAGTGACGGATACGATGGTGTCCTAGTGGGACATACGATGGTGCCTAGTGACGGGCATACGATGGTGTCCTGTGACGGCATACGATGTGTCCTAGTGACGGCATACGATGTGTCCTAGTGACGGCATACGATGGTGTCAGTGACGGCATACGATGGTGTCCTAGTGACGGACATACGATGGTGTCCTAGTGACGGGCATACGATGGTGTCCTAGTGACGGACATACGATGGTGTTGTAGTGACGGACATACGATGGTGTCCTAGTGACGGACATACGATGGTGTCCTAGTGACGGACATACGATGGTGTCCTAATGACAGTCATGCGAGAAACTGTGAATACAATACTTCAGCATGATTGAAGACAGCGATGACACATAATTTTGATGTAAACTGAGATACGCTCCATCAGACACTTGTACTCCAAAATAAAATAACTACTGGAGAATGAGGAAACGAGGCAGTTTTGGCTACAACTTAGCAATTAGCTCATACTGGTGTTAGCAGATCCTCCGGAATCCTACATAAGAAGTTTTTACGACATACAAAATTGACCTTTTAAGAATATTTTATATATAATCATAATAACAGCAGTGATTGTAAAGACAATATATAACAAATATTACTTGAAGAGAACGGAATTAAACAAAATAAACTGTGATTTTGAACTTTCAAGTTACTCACCAATAAAATCCTATTCTATATTTCAATAATGTACATGAATTATGCTGTGGTTGTCTCAGTTAATCTTACTTTAAATGTCAAGTCTTAGGGAATATATTGTGTTGCTCTTATACCAGTATGATTCTGAACATTATAACAGTAGTTTGGAAAATTTATTTAAAGAATTCAAAAAGTTCTATTAATTTAAACTTCATTGAACCAAACTGTAGTTTTAACGATAACTGATTCGTACACTGACAATCTTGAATAGAGAAAGATTAAGTGGAATGGATAAATGTTTGATTAATTGCTCAGTATTGAAGGACTGATTGTGGTCTGGTTCTTCAAGTCCTGAGCACAAGTCAACACTCTCAGGTATTGGTATTAAAAAACAGGTGCTGGTATGGTTCTTCAAGTCCTGAGCACAAGTCAACACTCTCAGGTATTGGTATTGAAGGACAGGTGCTGGTATGGTTCTTCAAGTCCTGAGCACAAGTCAACACTATAAGATATCGGTACTGAAGGGACTGTCAACCTGAAACATATTATGTTTTGGTATCACAAAGAAATTATAAGAAGACCTATAACAACACTTTTCAAATCACTTGTGTTATCACTTGTGTTATCACTTGTGTTATCACGTCTAGAATATTGTTTTGTGTTGACAGCTTCGGTCATGGCAGGAGAGATATTAGAGCAGGAAAATATGCAGACTCATTTACTACCAGCATAGTATTAATAAAACATTTAAACCACTGGAAATGACTAAGACTACTTGGAATGTACTCTAGGGATGGAAGAAGAGAGAGTGCTAACTGGAGGCGTACTTGAGAAACTCCATGAGTGAAACATTATACCAACTAGATGTCATCCCAGTCATGCATAACCTCTCTTCTTTGTACCTCAATGCAGATGACACCAACAGTGTAGAGTGCAACATGAGTTTTTACTGCAGTTAAATGTTAGCACTGAAGATCTAAAGCAAACCATAAGAGGGTATTACATGGAAACTAATATCTCAATTTCCTAAAATAAATTGACACTTGCCATATACACAAACCAAAATAAATTCAAAGCTTCCACTAAGAAACACCAGCGCAAGTTATTATAGAAACATCTCACAGCAATAAGACTCTGGCGAGATCTAACACAATTACCTTTCAAACTTTTATCAGTGACTCGAAATTATCGTAATAAAATAATTGTACAGTAAACAGATCACGGAATGGACAGAATTCAACAATGTGTTGAATCCTGTTCAGTCATATAATTAGCCAGTCACATAATTAACTAGTCACATAATTAGCCAGTCACATAATTAACCAGTCACATAATTAGCAGGCCAGTGATCTAACCACTACACAATTCCGACCTGACAAGATTCATAGAAATAATAATTCTGTCCGTTTCATTAGCAGTTATTACGATTTCTCGAGATATGAATAACGACTATGAAGGGAATTGGACAGCCGAGCTGGTGCGAAAATCGTCAGAAAAAAACTGCATTTGTTGTCACAGTTCGGCTAATGCTAACTTTTCTAATATATAGATAAATACCCAGTTGGATGAATCTTATCAGGTTGTCATGGTGTTGTGGTTACATAACTGACCTATTAATTTTAAAACTGCTTTGTTGTAGGTTCGAATCCCGGCCCTTCCACGAAATGTTTACAATCGTGTTACTGCGATTTTGCGAGTCACCAAGAGAATACTGGAGGGCCAGGTTATACGGGAATAAATTCAGTGATATGGAAGAGCACCATAGACGCATCTACGTGACCCAAGACTCCACAAGTTGTCACCAGCAGATATCATAGACAGTGTAGGAATAAATGTATTAGTCTTCAAAGGGAAAGTGGATCACTACATCAGATAAGTGACAGATCAGCCTAGCTGTGATGACTGTGTGGACCAGCTGGCCGCTAACAATAGCAGCTTTATTGAACAGCACTACCGACAGCACTGGGGAGACCAGAAATATGTCCACCAGAGTCATATCACACAATAGTACACTACCAGTGGTACTAGCAAAACCCATCCTAAACCAAAGCAACAAAATTTATATATTCCTCTATTTGTTTACAAACATAAAAAGTTTGAAAATAAATAGAAATGACAAAGTTAGCTATATGAGTGGGCTCATATAGCCCACTACAACGGTAGTGCAATACAACGGTAGTCCACTACAACGATAGTGCAATACAACAGTATCTTGGTACAGAGAATATCTTCGAAAAAAAAATTGCCTGAAAAACGCGCAAGAGATGTTTTTGATGGTGAGACAGCGAATAAAAACTACAGTATTTTTAGATGTAACATAGTAAATAGGTCACCAACAGGAGTAGGACACTACAAGAGACAACTTTCCTGAACACAATTGTTGAATTCTTCAACAGTGGAACATAAGACTCTAGTAATTATCCTTGTATATAAACCAG
>WNWK01037414.1:0-18521 GCA_009830355.1 Cherax destructor | reverse complement strand
TATCATAACACCAGTCAAGTATCAGAACACCAGTCAACTACCCTTAACACCAGTAAAAGGTATCATAACACCAGTAAACTATCATAACACCAGCCCAAATATCATAACACCAGTCAACTATCATAACACGTCAACTACCCATAACACCAGCCCAAGTACCCTTAAACCAGTAAAATTTCATAACCCCCAGTCAACTATCATAACACCAGTCAAGTATCATAACACCAGTCAAGTATCATAACACCAGTCAAGTATCATAACACCAGTCAAGTATCATAACACCAGTCAAGTATCATAACACCAGTCAAGTATCATAACACCAGTCAAGTATCATAACACCAGTCAACTATCATAACACCAGTCAAGTATCATAACCCCAGTCAAGTATCATAACCCCAGTCAAGTATCATAACACCAGTCAAGTATCATAACACCAGTCAAGTATCATAGCACCAGTCAACTATCATAACACCAGTCAAGTATCATAACACCAGTCAAGTATCATAACCCCAGTCAAGTATCATAACACCAGTCAAGTATCATAGCACCAGTCAACTATCATAACACCAGTCAAGTATCATAACACCAGTCAAGTATCATAACACCAGTCAAGTATCATAACACCAGTCAAGTATCATAACACCAGTTATCACTCACACGCAGCAACAGACTCATGTCTGTGACACAGTCACAGACACTCTTGGGTGTCACTACTGCCAGACTCTTGGGTGTCACTATTGCCAGACTCTTGGGTGTCACTACTGCCAGACTCTTGGGTGTCACTATTGCCAGACTGTTAGTTAGTTTAATACCTTTATTATGCAGCCCATTCCCATCCTGTGCCTGCCACACTGTTACCAGTGAGTCATGTCAGAGAGGGAGTCAGAGGGAACCACACACACATGTATAGTGGAGGCAGGATCCATACATAGCTTTAAGAAGAGGTATGATAAAGCTCATGAAGCAGGGAGAGAGTGGACCTAGTAGCAACCGGTGAAGAAGCGGGGCCTAGGAGCTGTGTCTCAACCTCTGCAAACTACACTTAGGTGAGTACACACACAGATACAGCACATCTACCCTCAATTAAGAAGCAACTAGAGATAACTGGTGTTTATGTAGTGACACGTCATGTGTACAGATACCTGGTGTTTATGTAGTGACACATCATGTGTACAGATAACTGGTGTTTATGTAGTGACACGTCGTGTGTACAGATACCTGGTGTTTATGTAGTGACACGTCGTGTGTACAGATACCTGGTGTTTATGTAGTGACACGTCATGTGTACAGATACCTGGTGTTTATGTAGTGACACGTCGTGTGTACAGATAACTGGTGTTTATGTAGTGACACATCATGTGTACAGATAACTGGTGTTTATGTAGTGACACGTCGTGTGTAGAGATAACTGGTGTTTATTTAGTGACACGTCGTGTGTACAGATAACTGGTGTTTATGTAGTGACACGTCATGTGTACAGATTGTCACTAGCAGTTCAGTGATAGTATTAGTAGCATATAACTGTTACTGAGTCATGGGCCTTTCACGTGATCACTGCCAAGCCGTGTCAAAGGTCAGTCTTGAATATGAATACCTCGGCCCTCCAGCGTCAGTTATAGTCCAGTGGGCAGAGTAGACAGGCCAGGCGTATAGGCTCTGAGGTACTCCCGACCAGATTAGTTTCCCTGGTGATCTCCTACTGGGATTTGCTTCCATGAGAGATTTACGTATTATGCTTGATCCTTACCAATGACATGCACAAATTGATGATTTGATTGTAACATTTTGGGGTTTCCAACTTGGATCCGAGATCTGCCATACAGCCAAAGAGTACGAAGTTTGGATTAAGTCCTTCCAGGCTAGCGCATTTTCCAGTAGCGTACCCAAGCGATCAGGCACTGGTAATCCTGTCTGTGTTCCTACAACTTCAGGCATGCAAGATAGTGTCCAGTTGCCTCAGGTGTCTGAGGAACCTCAGACTACCTTGAGTGCTGAGCCTATCTCTGCAATGTCTACTAGTTCAAGTAGTAGTTTCTCCACAGGGTACGCCTTGTCGGAAAGCAATTATTTGAAACTAGTAATCCATCTCTCATTGACGTCACGTGCCATCTGCAGAAAGACGTCTCTGTAGCGGCCAGTGCCCTCACTAGAGTGTCTGTTGTTGTCCCTCATGTTCCAGATGGTGACAATGTCGTAGTTGACAGTGACTCCTGTAAAGTGAAGGGTTTGTTGAGTCATCCTTACATGTTGTAAGAGACAGTAAGATCCATTTCTTCCTTGCCAACACTTCCGGTCACAGTGTTCGCCTCAGAGCAAATATTAGTATTGTTGACCTTGGTCACTATCCTTACCCTGTTCGGGTTGGGGATGAGTTGTCACCTGACCAGTGGGTCGGTGCTATTTCAACTGGGGAGAGCCCATCCACTCCACTGGATCAATCCATTCCACCAGTAGAAGAGAAAGACGTAGCTCTTACTGACTTCCCAGATGAAGTCAAATGTTTGTTGAATCTGTTGAACAAATGTAAAGATGATGGGTATTACGAACTTATTGTCCCATATTGCGTCCCCAGAATGGGCCCCAATGTATATACCTGTTTATGATATATTTTATGTATATTTCCATTTTCTATAATTTTATATTGCTGATATTCTCGATAATAGCTAAATCGTTAATATCGTGCTTTATATTATTATTGGACTTATATTTGACATTATTTGTGCTCAAGTGTGTAGTAGCTGCCCGGGAGTTGGCAAACTACCGCTTACGACATTTCGCTTGTTATACTGCCAGGTCTAGTTGCTGGGAGTCAGTCGGTGACCACACCTGAGGTGGGTGGCTGCTTCTCCTTCCTGGAGAGCACTACGCAGCTGGACATCGTTGAGTCAACACCTCGCTCCTGTCTCTGCTTGTTTTCTCGCCATTTAGACTCTGTTTGGGTAGAATATGTGTTCGGTGGTGAGAAGAAACATACTTTTCAGGACTCTGTGTAACTCTGTTCACAGAGGATAGACTAGACAGTGATTTTCGACGTTTTTCTGGGTTGTGTGTCACATTGACACTGAGATAACTCAGGTCTCTAGCTACAGCTCCTGACCTAATTCGATAAGGCATCTGTGCACCATCACAGTCTGGGATTGTTTATGCTGAACCTAGCTTCAGTAATAAGGGAGTTTTGTGACTGTTTTGGAGGATCTATTGATGGTCCCAAGTTAGGGTCGATTTCCTATCTCCTTGTTCCTGACGCTGTGATGCTGTTGCTTGTTATATTGCTGTTCTGCGAATTGGTCATTTTACTGGTCAATCAAGCTGTTCTGATTGTCAGTTTGTTAGAGGAGATAGCTTAAGAGTTGTTCTGTCGTACACTGGTTGAGTCGAGTCTTAGAGTTACCGGGAGCACACTCATACAAACATTTATTCTTATTTGTATATATTATTATAATTACTGACATTGTACCTGATGGTACTTCAAAGTCATTTAGATATATGTACCCTCAGCACAGTCTTATGATATATGAGAGCAGTGTAGGAGCTAACCTCCTAATTAACCTCCTAATGCATTACTTAATGAACATCCTGATCATATGTACATTTATTTACTTTGAAACCCTAGACACTAACTTTGTTAATAAACATATTAAATTTTATGCTTTGGTTTCCTGGAGTCTACCTGGAGAGAATTCCAGGGGTCAACGCCCCCGCGGCCCGGTCCGTGACCAGGCCTCGTGTTGGACCAGAGCCTGATCAACCAGGCTGTTACTGCTGGCCGCACGCAGTCCAACGTACGAACCACAGCCCGGCTGGTCAGGTACCGACTTTAGGTGCCTGTCCAGTGCCTGCTTGAAGACAGCCAGGGGTTTGTTGGTAATCCCCCTGATGTATGCTGGGAGGCAGTTGAACAATCTTGGGCCCCTGACACTTATTGTGTTGTCCCTCAACGTGCTAGTGGCACCCCTGCTCTTCATTGGGGGATGTTACATCGCCTGCCGAGTCTTTTGCTTTCGTACGGAGTGATTTTTGTGTGCAAGTTTGGTACTAAGCCCTCGAGAATTTTCCATGTGTATATAATAATGTATCTCTCCCGCCTGCGTTCTAGGGAGTACAGGTTTAGGAACTTCAAGCGTTCCCAGTAATTGAGGTGGTTTATCGCAATTATGCGTGCGGTGAAGGTTCTCTGCACATTTTCAAGGTCAGCAATTTCACCCGCCTTGAAAGGTGCCGTTAGTGTGCAGCAATATTCCAGCCTAGATAGAACAAGCGATCTGTAAAGTGTCAACATGGGCTTGGCATCCCTGGTTTTGAAGGTTCTCATTATCCATCCTGTCATTTTTCGAGCAGATGCAATTGCTACTTTGTTATGG
This sequence comes from Cherax destructor, assembly GCA_009830355.1. Lineage (NCBI taxonomy): Eukaryota > Metazoa > Arthropoda > Malacostraca > Decapoda > Parastacidae > Cherax > Cherax destructor. The sequence continues at coordinate 14,160 of WNWK01037414.1, read as the reverse complement.
TCCTTGAAGGTGAGATCCACTGACATGATCACTCCCAGGTCTTTGACATTAGTTTTTCGCTCTATTGTGTGGTTGGAATTAGTTTTGTACTCCGAAGAGATTTTAATTTCTTCACGTTTTCCGTATCTGAGTAATTGAAATTTCTCATCATTGAACTTCATATTGTTTTCTGCAGCCCATTTAAAGATTTGGTTTATGTCTGCTTGGAGTCTTGCAGTGTCTTCAACGGTGGACACTGTCATACAGATTCGGGTGTCATCTGCAAAGGAAGACACAGCACTGTAGCTTATATCCCTGTCAATATCTGATATGAGGATGAGGAATAGGATGGGAGCAAGTACTGTGCCTTGTGGAACAGAGCTTTTCACAGTAGCTGCCTCAGACTTTACTATGTTGACTACTACTCTTTGTGTTCTACATGTTAGGAAATTATAGATCCATCTACCAACTTTTCCTGTTATTCCTTTATCACGCATTTTGTGTGCTATTACACCATGGTCACACTTGTCAAAGGCTTTTGCAAAATCTGTGTATATAACATCTGCATTCTGTTTATCTTCTAGAGCATCCAGGACCTTGTCGTAGTGGTCCAGTAGTTGGGACAGACAGGAGCGGCCTGCTCTAAACCCATGCTGTCCTGGGTTGTGCAATTGATGGGTATCAAGATGGGTGGCGATCTTGCTTCTTAGAACCCTTTCAAAGATTTTTATGATATGGGACGTTAGCGCAATTGGTCTGTAGTTCTTTGCTATTGCTTTACTGCCCCCTTTGTGGAGCGGGGCTATGTCTGTTATTTTTAGTAACTGCGGGACGATCCCAGTGTCCATGCTCCCTCTCCATAAGATGTTAAAAGCATGTGATAGGGGCTTCTTGCAGTTCTTGATGAACACAGAGTTCCATGAGTCTGGGCCTGGAGCAGAGTGCATGGGCATGTCCTTTATTGCCTTTTCGAAGTCATTTGGCGTCGTGGTGATGTCAGAAAGGCATGCGTCTGTCAAATTCTGTGGCACTCTCATAAAAAATTCATTTAGGTTTTCGATTCTCAGTCTGGTTAGTGGCTCGCTAAAGACTGAGTCATACTGGGACTTAAGTAACTCACTCATTTCCTTGCTGTCATCTGTGTAGGACCCATCCCGTTTAAGTAGGGGCCCAATACTGGTTGTTGTTCTCGACTTTGATTTTGCATAGGAAAAGAAATACTTTGGGTTTCTTTCAATTTCATTTATGGCTTTTTGTTCTTCCCGTGTCTCTTGATTCCTGTAAGATTCCTTTAGTTTTAATTCAATGTTTGCTATTTCTCTGACTAGTGTCTCCCTAAGTATTTCAGAGATATTGGCCTCCTGTAGCCGCTCCGTTATTCTGTGCCTTCGCCTGTATAGGGAGCGCCCCTCTCTTACTAGTTTGCATCTTCTCCTCCTTTTCCTTAAGGGAATTTGCCTTGAGCAAACCTCAAGTACCACAGAGTTAATTTGTTCTAGACATAGGTTGGGATCCGTGATGCTTAGGCAATCTTCCCAGTTTATATAATTTAAGACTTGGTTTACTTGGTCCCACCTTATGTTTTTGTTATTGAAGTTGAATTTGGAGAAAGTGCCCTACCGGTTGTAATCCTCCTGGAGACTATTGAATATCTCGGATAACTGGACTAGGATACTGACTTTGTTGCAAAAGCCCAGTAACAGGCTGGGTGCTAGAAGGGCATTCCTTTCTAGTGTTCGCTGGAGATATCTATTACTAATATGTATCGTGTCTTTTTGTAACAAAAAGTAATAATATAGTAGTAATAATGGATAGTAATAGATGTAATAATAATTTATAATAATAGTAGTAATAATGGATAGTAATAGTAATAAGCAGTAATAATAGTCTAGGGAAAACAGGAGTACGATCAGTTTTCCCGGCCGACACCTCAGCCTAAATTCCTTCTCAATAATGGTAATTAATAGTTTTTTAGGACACATTTCAGCCTAACAATTTTTTCCATATATTAAATTGATCGGAATTCTACTTACACTTTGAAAATATTTTATTATTATATAAATAAAAAAATAAGTTTTGCAACGAAGAGTTATTTTGATGTGCCACTGAGCGGAAGTTGTCGTGCTGCAGAGAGAGAGAAGAGAGAGAGAGAGAGAGAGAGAGAGAGAGAGAGAGAGAGAGAGAGAGAGAGAAAGCAGTCCTGGGTAGTGAAAGTGAAGGTGGGTACTGGGCACGTGTGGTAGTTAATATGCCCAGGCGTGGGCAGCTAGATAGCAGTATACGACAGCTTTAATAATACCCAGCTGTCTACCTGGAGTCTACCTGGAGAGAATTCCAGGGGTCAACGCCCCCGCGGCCTGGTCTGTGACCAGGCCTCCTGTTGGACCAGAGCCTGATCAACCAGGCTGTTACTGCTGGCCGCACGCAGTCCAACGTACGAACCACAGCCTGGCTGGTCAGGTACCGACTTTAGGTAGACTATCCTAGCAGACAGCTAAGATACTATATTAAACTATCCTAGCAGACAGCCAAGGTATATTAAACTATCCTAGCAGACAGCCAAGGTATATTAAACTATCCTAGCAGACAGCCAAGGTATATTAAACTATCCTAGTAGACAGCCAAGGTATATTAAACTATCCTAGCAGATAGTTAAGATATATTAAACTACCCTAGCAGATAGTTAAGATATATTAAACTATCCTAGCAGACAGTTAAGATATATTAAACTATCCTAGCAGATAGCTAAGGTATATTAAACTATCCTAGCAGACAGCTAAGGTATATTAAACTATCATAGCAGACAGCTAAGGTATATTAAACTATCATAGCAGACAGCTAAGATACTATTTTAAACTATCCTAGCAGACAGCCAAGGTATATTAAACTATCCTAGCAGACAGCCAAGGTATATTAAACTATCCTAGCAGACAGCCAAGGTATATTAAACTATCTAGACAGCCAGTATATTAAACTATCTAGCAGACAGCCAAGGTATATTAAACTATCCTAGCAGATAGTTAAGATATATTAAACTATCCTAGCAGATAGTTAAGATATATTAAACTATCCTAGCAGACAGCTAAGGTATATTAAACTATCCTAGCAGACAGCCAAAGTATATTAAACTATCCTAGCAGACTGATAAGACATTAAACTATCCGAGAAGACTACTAAGATATATTAAACTATCCTAGCAGACTACTAAGATATCTTAAACTCTCCTAGCAGACTACTAAGTTATATTAAACTATCCTAGCAGACTACTAAGTTATACTAAACTATCCTAGCAGACTACTAAGATCCTAGCAGACTACTTAGATATATTAAACTATCCTAACAGACTACTTAGACATATTAAACTCGCTTAGCAGACAGCTAAGATATATTAAGCTATCCTAGCAGACTACTAAGATATATTAAACTATCCTAACAGACTACTAAGATATATTAAACTATCCTAGCAGACTGCTAAGATATATTAAACTCTCCTAGCAGACTACTAAGATATATTAAACTCTCCTAGCAGACTACTAAGATATATTAAGCTATCCTAGCAGACTACTAAGATATATTAAACTATCCTAACAGACTACTAAGATATATTAAACTATCCTAACAGACTACTAAGATATATTAAACTATCCTAGCAGACTACTAAGATATATTAAACTCTCCTAGCAGACTACTAAGATATATTAAACTATCCTAGCAGACTACTTAGACATATTAAACTCTCTTAGCAGACAGCTAAGATATATTAAGCTATCCTAGCAGACTACTAAGATCCTAGCAGACAGCTAAGATATATTAAGCTATCCTAGCAGACAGCTAAGATAAATTAGAAGACAGGTTAATGTATGCAAGAAGCTATGTTCCTCACTGATGACAGCTGCTTGTTGTTGAAAGCTGCTTGCTGCTGACAGCTGCTTGCTGCTGACAGCTGCTTGCTGCTGACAGCTGCTTACTGTTAACAGCTGCTTGCTGTTGACAGCTGCTCGGCACTCAACCACTGTTTATTAATTGATGTGAAAGTATTCTACTTTAAGTCGAGAGTGTGTGATCATAGCTGTCTATCAGGTGTTAGTCTATCAGGACTTGATCTATCAGGACTTGATCTATCAGGACTTGGTCTATCAGATGTACTCTCCCAATGTAGAGTCTATCCTTCCCACCAGTGGAAGGAATAGACTTAGCTCGGACTGACTTACCTGGCTAAGTCAGGAGTCTAGTAACAGGTGTTTGAGTTTCTCTGTCTCCTAATAACATGTTCATTTCCCCAACCTTGTTCATAATTACTATCACATTTGTTTTGTCTTCTTTCGTAAGGTGAAATCTAAGATCTTTCCTTAATTCATGGTATAACTTAACAAATCTTTGAGGACAACTGTGTTGTAGAGGAAGCTCACACCTCTACAAGTGTAAGGGGTTGGGAGCAGTAGGAGGATTTAATACTATGTTTGTTTGGTTCAGTCATTTATAATTGTGTTGTTATTGTTGTTGTTATGGAGCGGCTTTGGAGAGTACATTGTTATGGTTACTCAGCTTTTTATTAACCTACAACCACTACAGTGGCGACGAGGATGGGATCATCAGAGCCAAGGATAGTGGGCCAATGTGACCTGAGTAGTGGGGATATTGGCAGCCGAGGACATTGCAGCAGAACGGTGATACAGCAGCAACAAGTGGCAGCATGGCAGCACACAAGGAAGGTTGGAACCTTTCAACCCGTAAGATTTCTTTGGAGCTTTGGCTAAGCTTGTTGGAAGCCAATTTCGCTCACTTAGGAATTAAAGAGCAAGATAACAAGAGGAATTTCTTGCTAGTGTCACTGGGATCAGAAACTTACAGTGTTTTAGGTAATGTGTGCTCCAGATTTACCACACACGAAGCGTTACGACGACTTGGTCGTGGCACTGAAAAGTTATTATGCAGTGAAACCAGCCTACCACCGTTTGTTGGCTTTTCAGCAGAGGAAGAAACAACAGGGCGAGTCCTGCATGAATTATATACAAATTTAAAAGAGTTGGCTGTGAACTGTACCTTTGGGGACAATTTGACCCCAGAGTGAGGACCAGTTGTTTATGGCGGTGGTGGATGAAGTGCATTTTCCTCACCTAGTTGCAGAAAATTTGGATTTGCAAAGTGTACAGTCTGCAAAACTATTTGACAAACTTTTGAACTTGGAACAGGCATTTGTTACAGATCAGAACTCTGCTCCTGCGGTACAAGTGATTAATGCTGTGAAATGTAAACATTGTGGGTTCCAGCACAGTAGTAGTACTTGTAGGTTTAAAGACTTTTCTTTAATAAGTGTCATAAGAAAGGCCACTTGAAAAGAGTGTGTGAGAGAAATCGTCAAAAGTGTCTCCTAAGGCTGTATCAAATTCAGTATTGACAAAAACAGGACAGCAAGGACACAGCAGTCACCTAGATAACCTAGAACAAAGTCAATTAAGGTGCTGGATGGCGGTGATAGTTCAGAGGATGAGGAAGTGATGAGCTTATATGCCTTAGAGGATAGAGTGTTTTCCATGAAGGCAGAGAAATATGGGTTTATCATTAACAATCAACAGGTACCTTTTGAGATTGACAGTGGGGCGTCCATCTCGACTTTATCCAAAGACTGGGTAGAGGCAGTAAAGGGACACATTGAGCCATGTTTTAGGAGGGTAAATGCATATGATAATTGGAAAATAAACCTTCTGGGACAGGTGGTTTTGCCGGTAAGATATAATAACTTAGAGGTGTCACAAGTGTTTTATGTAGTGAAATCCCATAATAGTAACTTGTGTGGGAAAGACCTCATGAAAAAGGTAGGGATTTACCTTGCTGGATTGGATGAATCTACCAAAATTAACAAACTAGACAGTGCTGAAGAAATGTTAGATAATTTTAGGGTAGATTCTAGTAAACCTATCTCCAGCTTTGTGGCCAAAATTCATGTGAAAAGTGATGCTGTTCCTAAGTTTGTGAAAGCAAGGCCAGTACCATTTTTCACAAAGAGATGATTGAGAAGAATTAGAAAAATTAGTGCAGAAAGGCATTATTGAGCCTATTTCGCATAGTGAATGGTCTGTACCTATTGTCCCAGTATTAAAGGCTGACTCTAAGTCTATGAGAATATGTGGGGATTTTAAATATGTAAATCAAAACATTCATTGTGAAAGATATCCTTTACCCAGGATTGAGGAATTATTGTTTGTAGTAGGTAAAGGTAAAATATTTACAAAATTAGATTTGAAGGATGCTTATTTACAGATACCTGTAGATGAGAGGAGCCAACATCTTTTAGTAATTAATACCCACAGGGGACTTTTTAAATATAAGAGATTACCATTTGGAATTTCCTCATCTCCTGGTATTTTCCAGAAATTTATTTCCAAATTGTTTGTTAACCTGGATGGGGTTGCATCCTATTTAGATGATATCATAATATGTGGTGCCATAGAAGTTGAGCATGATGTCAGACTCAGGCAGGTGTTGAGTATTTTACAGAGCATAATGTAGTACTGAATAAGGATAAGTCAGTGTTGAAAGCCAGATCTATTGCATATCTGGGGTATGAGATTTCTGGGGCAGGTATTAAACCCTCTTCTCAGAAGGTGGAGGCTCTTGTGAATTTTCCTTCACATACGTCTGTAGGAGAAGTTCAGTCTTTTGTGGGGATGGTGACTTACTATTGTAAGTTTATTAAGAATTTTCTTTAATTTTGGCACCACTGTATGATTTGTTAAAAAAAGGGGCTACATTTGAGTGGTCTTCAGTGGAAGAGGAAGCTGTTCAAAGTTAAAAAACAATTGGAGTGTTCAGCTTTGTTGACTAATTTTACGGGAGAGCATCCATTAATAATTGAGGTTGATGCTTCTTCTGTGGGTGTTGGATGTGTGTTAATCCAGGTAGTAAATGGCCAGGAAAACCCTGTGTATTTTTAGTAGAAACTTTCTCTGGCAGAACAGAATTATTCTCAACTTGATAAGAAGGTCTAGCTTTGGTGTATGCTGTTAAGAAATTCAGATATTTTTGCTAGGAGAAAGTTTGTTTCTTGCACAGATCATAAACCATTGCTAGGGTTGTTTGGTAAAAGGGAAAAAATATTCCAGTAAATGCAAATGCCAGAATTCAGCGTTGGGCTCTGTTATTAGCTCAGTAAGATTATGAGTTGTCATTCAAGGCTGGCAAGGAAAATGTTATTGCAGATGCATTTAGTAGATTACCTATTGAAGATCACAGCTTAGAATCAGGTATACCTTCGGAATATGTGAGATTAGTAGAAGTTCTCGATTTCAAACACTTATCATTTGACAAAATCAAGAGGAAACTGGGATAGATGCTGTACTATCCCAAGTAGTAAATAATGTTAAATATGGATGATTGTAAACAGTGTATTTTTATCTGATTATAATTCAGTCAAATCAGATCTGACTGTTCATGATAATGTATTTTGTATAGAAATAGAGTGGTAGTGCCTGTAAAATTGAGATGTAAGGTATTGGAGCATCTGCATATAGGTCATAATGGTATCAATGCTATGAAAGCAGAAGCTAGGCAGTGGGTCTGGTGGCCAAAGATGGACCAAGATATTGCAGAAGTGACAAGAGTTGTCCCATTTGTTTCAGAATTTTAAGCCAAATTCACCTCCTGTCCTATCTTGGCCCAGCACTGGGACACCATGGTCTAGAGTGCATATAGATTATGCAGGTCCTGTTGAGGGCAAATATTTTTTGGTAATTGTGGATTCCTTTTCAAAATTCTTAGATGTGCAAGTAACTAGCTCCATGACATCCACAGTTACTACTGAGTTACTGAGGAATCCTTTTGTAATTTTGGGTTACCAGACACAGTTGTGTCAGATAATGCTGCTTATTTTGTCTCACAAGAGCTGGAAGCCTTCTTTAGTAAGAATAGTATTGAACATGTTACTCCAGCCCCATACCATCCTTCATCAAATGGTCTGGCGGAGAGGGCGTAAGGTCATTGAAGGAAGGTTTACACAAGTTTACAAAAGGTTCTCTCAATACCAGATTATGTAGGTTCTTATATAACCATAGGAAAACTGTTCATTCCTCCACAAATAAGACACCAGCAGAAATGATGTTTCATAGGAATTTTAAAGTCCCTGTATCGGCTGTCAAATGTCATGTTAAAGAGGACAATTCATTGCCTAACATGCCTGCTGGTGACCTTCAAGGAGTGGTGAAGCATTTTAAAGTTGATGATGCTGTGTATGCAAGGAACTTTGGGAAAGGTGACCCTTGGTTAGAAGGAAAAATTGTGGAGGTATTAGGGGTTAGGAATTATAAAGTGTTAATTAGAGGTTTGGTAACATGATATGGAAAAGGCATATAGATCAGCTCATGCCAAAGTTTGGAGTGGAGAACAACCACTGATTCCAACAGTACCAGAAGCAGTAAGGAGTGGTTTAAAGGAACTGCCCACAACAGATAATAATGGTAATAAACTTAAAGAGCAGGTTAGCATACAGGAAGAACCTCCTGGAAGGTTTGATAAGGGAACCAGCCGGGTGAGAGAAGAGGAGGCACCTCAGGACAGTCAAACCCTCAATTCTCCGGCGTTCCAGCAGAGTTGTCAAACCTCCAGATAGGTTGGATTTATAAGTTGGATGATATAATGTAATTTAGAAAAGGAGGAATGTAAGGGGTTGGGAGCAGTAGGAGGATTGAATACTATGTTTGTTTGGTTCAGTCATTTATAATTGTGTTGTTATTGTTGTTGTTGTTATGGAGCGGCTTTGGAGAGTACATTGTTATGGTTACTCAGCTTTTCAATAACCTACAACCACTACAACAACACAGTTGTATAGGTCACTATCACTTCCTGATAATGTTGTTTGTATTACAGTCCTCACCTATCACGTTCTCAAGGTTAACGTCGAACATTTTTTAAAAGTGTCATAGGTAATGCCCTCATGGTGTACTCAGACGACCTGGGTCAGAGGACGTGGAAACGTATCTCCAGAGACTAGATTTGGTACTTGATAAGCCTAATCTCATTATAAAGCTCTTAAGATGTCAGTTTCCAAAAGGAGAGATCAAGTTTCTGGGTGAGGTCGTCCCTCTTGAGGTTAAAACCACCAAAATATAGCACAAACATTTCCTACTCCAAACACTGGTGATGCCATAATATCACTTATGGACTCAGCAGGTTTACACAACTCTTATTGCAAACTGTTCTTCCATTGCAACTCCAGTAACTGAATTGCTTAAGAGATGTGACTTGTGTGCGGCCAGTTACCATTGTCTCATCAGTACCTGTTACTCTGGTGTATAATTTCCTCTACAACCTGTAGATCACATGAACAACAATCAATCAATGTCGTCTGATTTCCTCTCTGATTGATTAAGTTCCCAACATGATCCCAAAAGAATTATATATGTTGCCTGGTGCAACATTCTGCTGCAACATTCTGCTGCAACATTCTGCTGCAACATTCTGCTGCAACATTCTCGTGCAACATTCTTTACATAGTATAGAATGATTGTCTGATGTTCATCTTTGTAGTGTCTGCTGGTCCACTGTGTTACCTGGCTGTGTGGTGAAGATGACTTGTGTGGTGAAGATGACTTGTGTGGTGAAAATTACTTGAGTGGTGAAGATGACTTGTGTGGTGAAGATGACTTGTGTGGTGAAAATGACTTGTGTGGTGAAGATGACTTGTGTGGTGAAGATTACTTGTGTGGTGAAAAAGACTTGTGTGGTGAAGATGACTTTGTGGTGAAGATGACTTGTGTGGTGAAAATGACTTGTGTGGTGAAGATGACTTTGTGGTGAAGATGACTTGTGTGAAGATGACTTGTGTGGTGAAGATGACTTGTGTGGTGAAAATGACTTGTGTGGTAAAATGACTTGTGTGGTCAAGATGACGTGTGTGGTGAAGATGACTTGTGTGGTCAAGATAACTTGTGTGGTAAAAAGGGCTTGTGTGGTAAAGATGACTTGTGTGGTAAAGATGACTTGTGTGGTCAAGATGACTTTTGGGTAAAGAATTTGTGGGGGAAAAGATGATTTGGGGTAAGATGATTTGTTGGTGAAGATGACTTGTGGGTGAAGATGATTTTGGGGGGGGAAAAAATGACTTGTTGGTGAACATGACTTGTGGTGAAGAGGGTTTGTGTGGTAAAAATGACTTTTTTGGTGAAAATGACTTGTGGGTGAAGAGACTTGTGTGGCCCCCCCTTTCCCCTTCTCTCCCCCCCCTCCCCCATCCTTCCTTCCCCCCTCCTCCCCCCTTTTCCCCTTCCCCCCCTCCATCCTTCGTGCCTTAAGTATTCTAAGGAGGGGGCAGGACAGGGGGTCACCCCCCCTCAAAAAAACAACACATATAACGACATACAAAATACTGGGGGAATCGACAAGGTAAAGTGACAGGATTTTCCCAAAGGGGGGAAAGGGAAAAAAGGGGGACACAACTGGAAGCTGAAGACCAGATGAGTCAAAGGGATGTTAGGAAGCATTTTTCGGCCACAGGAGTCGGGAAGTGGAATAGTTAGAAAAGGTATGGGGGGAGGAAATCAAAATTTTAAGACGAGGTATGATAAAGCCAGGGCGGGGAGGCAGAGCCCCAGTAGGGACAGCAAGGGCGGGGCCAGGAGCGATCCCCCCTGAAACCCCTTGGGGGGTGAGTAAAATTGGGTGGTACATAGCCCCCCCCCCAAAAGGTGAAAATTTAAACAATTGAAAAAATTTTACAGACCTTTACCAAAACCCCAAATAAAAAAATTTTTAAAAAAAGTGTTCAAAAAAGGGATCCCCACCCATTGATCATATCAGTTGCAAAACCCGGGGCAGATGGGTTTAGAGCAGGTCACTGCCTCTCAAAACACGGGACCACTATGACATGGTTTTTTCGCACGGGGGTTTTAAAAAGGCCTGTAAACCCGGTCTAATGTGACTTGGGGAAAAAATAAACACAGCAGTAGTCTTTAAATTGATTTTCCTTCCCCAAAAATATGAATGTGGGTATAAAACACTTTTTTTCCATGAAAAGGGTTTTTGGAATATAAGTGTCCCATGGTAATAAAGGGCAAAACAACAGCCAGAGAGAGAGAGAGAGGGGGGAAACCAGCAGCTGTATGAGTTGGAAAGGCTGACCGTGGGGATACCACATCACCTAAAAAAATTTTCCCAGCCCCCCTTTTATGATTGGTTAATAAACCCAAAAGGTACTGTTTAATTAGGGGGCCTCTAAGATGGTTTAAACCCCTTTAGCACCCGGGTTCGTGGTTGGGAGGCGCCTTATGGGGTTTACATGCCGAAAAAGAAAAATTTTTTGGAGGGTCCCCCTACCTCCAAATTTGGAACATGACATGGTCTTGGATGATTGCTCCTGCCTTCACAACTACTGGACCACTATGACATGGTCTTGGATGATCCTCCTGCCTCTCACAACTACTGGACCACTGTGACAGGGTTTTTGGGGATGGCGCCCCCTCCCCCCACAACTACTGGACCACTATAAATGGTTTTGGATGATCGTCCTGCCTCTCACAACTACGGGACCACATGACTGGTCTTGGATGATCCCCCTGCCTCTCACAACTCGGGACCACTATGACTGGTCTTGGATGGTCGCCCCTGCCCCCACAACTACTGGCCCACTCATCCTCATATCGCATAGACAAGAGATTTAGCCACGGGGTGTTTTCCTTTATAGTTAAAACCCGAACTTGATGACAGTGTCCTCCCAAAGACACTGTAAGTCTCCCAACAGAAAACCCTTTAAAAGGGGCCCCCAGAAAACAGTATGGTTCAGTGAAAAAAATTTTTTAATTACTCCGATATTAAAACTTTTAGAAAATTAAAACTGTATCAGAATAAAAAAATTTCCCCAAACCCCACAATATAGCGAAAAAATAAGGAAGGACCTGGGGTGATAATGTCAGAGGATCTCACTTTCAAAGACCACAACAATGTATCTACCACATCCGCTAGGGAAAAAATAGGATGGATAATGAAAACCCCTTTTTAAAAATAGGGATGCCAAGCCCAGATGATTTTTTCAAATCGCTTGTTCTCTCTAGGCTGGAATATTGCTGTACACTAACAGCCCCCCCTTTTTGGCTGGCAACATTGCTGACCTGGGGGGAAAGGACAGAAATTTCACGGCCCTATAAGTATGATAAAGCATTTCTTGCCGGTGGGGGGGGACCTGCCCCGCAGGGCCAGTAGGCCTGCTGTAGTGTTCCCTTTTTTATGTTCTTATGTTCAATTAAAGAGAACAGTTAAATCCCCCCCACCTGCCCCGGGGGAAAAAAGGCGAGAAAGATACATGATAATATACACTTGGGAAAAACCGAGGGACTAGTCCAAAATCTGCCCCGAAAATCACTCCCAAAAGCAAAAAACTTTTTGGGGGGGGATGCAAAAAATTCCCCCCCTGGCAGGGGGCCACAGTACACGGGGACAACACAATAAGTGTCAGGAGCCCCCAAAAATTTTCAAATGCCTGTCCCCGGCTTTTTTAAAACCCCCGGTTGTCTTCAAACCCTGGGGTTTTTTTCAAGACCCCCGGGTCTTCAAGACCCTGGCTGTCTTTAAGACCCCCCCTTATCTTTAAGACCCCTGGGTTTTCTTCAAAACCCCTGGGGTTTCTTAAACCCCCCTTTTTCTTCAAGACTGATGGTTTTCTTCAAGACTGATGGTTGTCTTCAAACCCGGTTGTCTTCCCAAAACCCCCGGAGTCTTCAAGACCCCCCCCTTGTCTTCAAGACCCCTGGTTGTCTTCAAGACCTCTGGTTGTCCAAGACCCCCTGCTTAAGACCCCCGGTTGTCTTCAATACCCCCCCCTTGTCTTCAAACCCCTGGTAGTCTTCAAGACCCCCGGTTGTCTTCAAGACCCCCCCTATCTTCAAGACCCCTGGCTGTCTTCAAGACACCTAGTTGCTTCAAGACCCCCTTTTCCGCTTCCCAAAACTATGGTTGTCTTCAAGACCCCCGGTTTCTTCAAGACCCCCGACTTTTTCAAGACCCCCCTTTCCCTTCAAGACCCCCGGTTGTCTTCAAGACCCCCTAGTCTTCAAGACCCCCGACTGTCTTCAAGACCCCCGGTTTTCTTTAAGACCCCCCCTTGTCTTCAAGACCCCCGGGTTTTCTTCAAGCCCCCCGGTTTTTTTTCAAGACTGTGGTTGTCTTCAAGACGATGGTTGTCTTCAATACCCTGGTTTTTCTTCAAAACCCCCCCCTAGTCTTCAAAACCCTGGTTGTCTTCAAGACCCCCGGTTGTTTCAATACCTCTGGTTGTCTTCAAAACCCTTGGCTGTCTTTGGCCCCCGGGGTTTTTTTCAATACCCCTGGTTGTCTTCAAAAACCCCCGGGTATTCAAGACCCCCGGGGGCTTTAAGACCCCGGTATCTTCAAGACCCCCGGCTGTCTTCAAGACACCCAGTTGCTTCAAAACCCCGCCTGTCTTCAAGACTCATGGGGTTTTTTTCAAGACCCCCGGTTTCTTCAAGACCCCCCCCCTGTTTAAAACCCCCGGACCCTTCAAGCCCCCGGTTTTTTCAAAACCCCCCGTAGTCTTCCCAAAAACCCCCCCCTGTCTTCAAGCCCCCTGGCTGTCTTTAAGACCCCGGTTGTCTTCAAGAGGGGCGGGAAGACAAAAACGTCAGTCCCTGACCAGCCGGTTTACCGGTTTTTCGGGCTCCCAACAGAAAAATGGTTGATAAACCCGCCCCACGGGCCTGGCATGGCCAGGTCGGGGGTGTTGCCCCCTGGGAAACCCTGGGCCTTTCCCTTTCCCCACAGTCAACGAAAGAAAATGTAATTTTCCCCTCAGATGTGTCGACACCTGGCTACCCCCCACCTCCATCACCCCTCCCCCCCCCTACCCTTGTCCCCGGGGTTGTCAGCCTACCATCCCAGCCTGAGGCTGTCAGCACCACCACCACCCCCACCACCACCACCACCTGTACTTGGGCTTTTTTCGTGGGGAGTTGACCACTGACCACTACCCAGCACTACCACTAACACTACTACCACAACTACTACCACCAGTACTACCACAACTACCAGCACTACCCCAACTACCACCAATAAAAACCCCCACCATACTAATACAACTACTATTTGCCACCACTACTACCACCACCACTACCACCAAAACCTCCACCCACTACCATCACCACCTCTACCACAACTACCAATACCACCACCACCACAACT
>WNWK01037413.1:0-18522 GCA_009830355.1 Cherax destructor | reverse complement strand
TAGAGGATAAAATAATAATTGCTAAACCGGGGGCTTGAATCAAGAAGTTTTTAAGGCCGCTTCGGCCTGAAGTTGTTTTTATGTAATTAGGGGGATAAAGGACATGAGATTGAGCTCGAGTCCAATCCAAGCGGCGAATCATGAGGAAGAGGAGATAGAGAGTACTGTTCCTGAAGTTAATGTAAGTATAAATGAAATCTTATAAAGTGAGAATGACATTAAAAAGAGAGAGGTTGGCTCTCATAAATGAGGTATGAGCCCATTAGCTTATTTAGCTTATCTTTTGAGGTATACAAAAGTGTACAGGGCATAAAAAGTTTTGATCTTTTAGGAGTTGGTGTAATTCCAATATGTATATTGGTACGTGAGTGGCCCATGCCACAAAAATGTACCTACAAAGAAGAAGGTTAACTACTCCCAAGGGGGTAAAAAGTTAAAAGCTATATTCTTAGAGAGTTTTTTGAAAATAAAATTTTGAGTTTTTTGAAAAAAAAAAAAAAATCATAATTGGGGGAAGTTTTTATATATAGACATGTCTATTGCCAATAAAGCAAATATTGAAGCAATATAATAAAGAGTAAACTTATGGATACCGTCCAGCATAATAACATTGAGCACAGTATAGGAAACTAATACCTATAAAGCAGAAGCCCTTTCCTCAAGAATTAGGGGGGTTCTGCTTTCAGGTATTAGATGCTCCCTGTTGATTCCGTACATTTAAGGGGAGATATTTCTAATGAGATGTTGATTGTATGATAAAGAGAAGCTTTGTAGTATAGTAACATACCAGATAGATACACTGAGAGTATTATATCTATACTCTTTGATTATAGGTCTTATTTGTAGATACAGCCTCCATGGTAAATCTCTACATTTCGAGAAATGTATATATATATATAAATATGGGGATATGGTAGTAGGATCTCTATAGTTAGCTAGAATGATTATGCTTAGCGAAATTATATGGCATACTAAATTGTAGGAATAGAATTAATTCTTTAGGGCTAAAATATTTAGTATAAGAGATATTTAATTTATACTCTTAATATAGTATATATGCAAAATAAAGCTAAATTCTAGCATTTCACTTACGTTGAGAAGGTTTGTCACAGGTTGACTTGTTTTGGTTGTTAATATAACTTGCTTGTTTGTTTGTAGTTAGAAAAATATTTTAGGGTTACGAGTATTGTTGGAGAAATTAATTTATTGCGATAGGGTATAGTACTGTGAGGGAAAATTGAAATAGTTGTAAAATTAAGTTAAAAGTATAAGTAGGATTTAGTACCTTGTGTATTAGGGATGCTTTATATTAGGTAGTTAAATATATTTCTCCTGAAATAAGGATAGCTAAGTTGAGAGATGAGTTTTTATTACAAAAAAAATTGTAATCTCATTTTAGTAGTGAAATGTTAATCGAGCCTTAAGATATCTGGTTTTCTTTGAAAAAAAATAATTTTTTTCTTTATGTTGGAGGTTAAAATAGATAGGGCATAGGTGTAGAGGGGTAAAGCTCTTTATACGAGAGATTTTAATTATAGGGATAAATAAAGGTGCTACCAGACTAGGCTTAGAAGTAGCCATGTTTTCAATGGGTTATACCCGAGGTATGGAGTTTAAAATATTTATTATTTGTTTTTTAGGGGAGTAGGAGAAAGCTATTTTAAGTTGAATTTAATAGTTTAAAATGAGCATATTAGTATATGTGTATTACTGTTTATAATTTTATTAGGGAGTTTAATAAATTTAAAAGTGGGGGAGACGAAATGAAGGAATTCGGCAGAAAGTTTATTTCCGGCTGTTCATCAAAAACATGTCTATATGGTAGGTATATAAAGTCTGGCCTGCCCACTGAGGGGGTTTAAAGGCCGCGGTATTATGACCGTGCGAAGGTAGCATAATCATTAGTCTTTTAATTGAAGGCTGCTATGAATGGTCGCACCAGAAATGAGCTGTCTTAAATTTTGAAAATTGAATTTAACTTATAAGTGAGAAGGCTTAAATGGGCTAGAGGGACGATAAGACCCTATAAAGTTTAACACTAAATTAATTAAAGGTGATTTAGGTTATAAAGTCTTATTATTATATAAGTGTTTAGTTGGGGCGAGGAGGAAATTGGCCAAATTGCCATTTTCTGACCACTTTTTTGGGTAGTTGAAATTGGTAAATGGGCGGTTTCTTGTACTTAATCGATAGAAAACATGAAGTTCTAGCGAAATAGCTATGATTTTAGTAGACTGGAACATTCGAATTGGCCAAAAATAGGGCTCAAAGTGGGCAAAATCGCCGATGCGTAAATATCGTCGAGACCAATAACTTCGTGAGCATAATTCTGTAAGTTTTCCATCAAATTTCATACTTTTGGTGTTGTTATGATTGTTATGCTCTGTTAGTGTCAGGTAAAGAACCACAAGATATAGCTAATGTATTAACACTGGAACTGGAGTCCTGCAGCAAATGGTTAGTAGACAACAAACTATTGTTACACCTCGGGAAAACAGAAGCCATACTTTATTTAGACATACTCTTGGCACGAAAGATTGGAGAATACACTGGACCTCATCTTCACTAACTAATGATCTGATACGAAATGTCATCATATCAAAAATATACGCAGATCACAACATAGGAGAATTAGACATGTCAAATTGCTCCAGTAGACAAGTTGACTGGAGCAATTTGACAGGAAATTTAGAGTCAAGTGACTTTCTTGATACAATTCAGGATTGTTTTTTGAAACAGTTGGTGACAGAACCAACTAGAGGAAATAACCTGCTAGACTTGGTTCTTGCCAGCAGGGAATCGCTAATTAATAATCTTGAGGTTAATGATGAGCTTGGGGAAAGTGATCACAAATCACTTAGTTTTAATATATCATGGAATTACCCTAATAATGGCAATCAAGTCTCTGTCCCTGACTTCCGCCTGGCTGATTTCATAGGACTGAAAAATTACCTGAGTGGGCTGAACTGGAATGACCTGACAGTGGGTCAGGTAGGTGGTGATTGCCAATATGACGTTTTCCAGAGAATAGTTCTAGCTGCTCAGACAACTTATGTTCCTAATAGGGAAATCAGATCAAACAAAAATGATCCTAAATGGATGAACAATAGATTAAAACATCTCATTGGTCAAAAGAGAGGCATATAAAGGCGAATCAAAAGAGGAGAGGGGCAATTAAGTAATCAATATATTCAGTTAAAGAGAGAAATAAAAAGGGAATAAGAAAAGCAAAAGAGACTATGAGGTTAAAGTTGCAAGAGAATCGAAAACTAACCCAAAATGATTTTTTCAGGTATACAGAAGTAAGATTAGGGACAAGATAGGCCCACTCAAAAGTTACTCAGGTCAGCTCACCGTCAGTGATAAGGAAATGTGTAGAATTTTTAACACTTACTTCCTCTCAGTTTTTACACAGGAAGATACTAGCGATATTCCAGAAATAAGAAATTATGTAGAACAGGACGATAGTAAACTATGCATGATTAGGGTCACAAGTGACATGGTCCTTAGACAAATAGATAAATTAAAACCTAACAAATCCCCAGGCCGTGATGAACTGTATGCAAGGGTTCTAAAGGAATGTAAAGAGGAGCTTAGCAAACCTATGGCTAATCTTTTCAACATATCACTGCAAACTGGCATGGTGCCAGATAAGTGGAAAATTGCAAATGTAATACCTATTTTCAAAGCAGGAGACAGGTCCTTAGCTTTGAACTATAGACCAATAAGCCTAACCTCCATAGTGGGAAAATTTATGGAATCAATAATTGCCGAGGCAATTCGTAGCCATCTTGAAAAGCATAAATTAATCAACGAATCTCAGCACGGTTTTACAAAAAGGCGTTCCTGCCTTACAAATTTAATAACTTTTTTCACTAAGGTATTTGAGGAGGTAGATCATGGTAATGAATATGATATTGTGTATATGGACTTCAGTAAGGCTTTTGATAGAGTCCCACATCAGAGACTATTGAGGAAAATTAAGGCACACGGAATAGGAGGAGAAATTTTTTCCTGGATAGTGGCATGGTTGACAAATAGGCAGCAGAGAGTTTGCATAAATGGGGAGAAATCAGAGTGGGGAACCGTCACAAGTGGTGTTCCACAGGGGTCAGTATTGGGCCCCTTGTTGTTCACAATCTACATAAACGACATAGATGAGGGAATAAATAGCGACATTAGCAAGTTTGCCGATGACACCAAAATAGGCCGTCCAATTCATTCAAATGAGGACATTAGAGCACTCCAGGAAGATTTGAATAGACTGATGCAGTGGTCGGAGAAGTGGCAGATGCAGTTTAATATAGATGAATGCAAAGTTCTAAATATTGGACAGGACAATAACCATGCCACATATAAACTAAATAATGTAGATCTTAATATTACTGATTGCGAAAAGGATTTAGGAGTTCTGGTTAGCAGTAATCTAAAACCAAGACAGCAGTGCATAAGTGTTCGCAATAAAGTGAACAGAATCCTTGGCTTCATATCAAGAAGCATAAATAATAGGAGTCCTCAGGTTGTTCTTCAACTCTATATATCCTTGGTTAGGCCTCATCTAGATTATGCTGCACAGTTTTGGTCACCGTATTACAGAATGGATATAAATGCTCTGGAAAACGTACAAAGGAGGATGACTAAGTTGATTCCATGTATCAGAAATCTTCCCTATGAGGATAGACTGAGGGCCCTGAATCTGCACTCTCTAGAAAGGCGTAGAATTAGGGGGGATATGATTGAGGTGCATAAATGGAAAACAGGAATAAATAAAGGGGATGTAAATAGCGTGCTAAAAATATCTTGTATTGACAGGACTCGCAGCAATGGCTTTAAGTTGGATAAATTCAGATTCAGGAAGGATATAGGAAAGCATTGGTTTGGTAATAGAGTTGTGGATGAGTGGAACAAACTCCCGAGTACAGTTATAGAGGCTAAAACGTTGTGTAGTTTTAAAAATAGGCTAGATAAATATATGAGTGGGTGCGGGTGGGTGTGAGTTGGACCTGACTAGTTTGTGCTACTAGGTCAGATGCCCTGCTCCTTCCTTAAGAGAATGTAACCTGACCTGGCTGGGTCGGGGCATTGGCTTAAGCCGGTGGGAGATTGGACCTGCCTCGCATGGGCCAGTAGGCCTGCTTCAGTGTTCCTTCTTTCTTATGTTCTTATGTATGCGGGTAGCCCCAGATTGACAAAATGTGATCAGTCGCGAGGGAGCCTTCACCAATTTCAACTTCAATAACAAAAACATACGGTGGGACCAAGTAAACCAAGTCCTAAATGATATGAACTACGAAGATAGAATAAGCATCACGGATCCTAACCTATGTCTAGAACAAATTAACTGGCACTTTAGGTTTGCTCAAGGCAAATTCTCTTAAGGAATAGGAGAAGATGTAAACTAGAAAGAGAGAGGCACTCCCTACAAAGACGAAGGCAAAGAATAACAGAGCGGCTACAAGAGGGCAATATATCTGAAATACGTAGGGAGGCACTGGTCAGAGAAATAGCAAACATCGAATTAAAACTAAAGGAATCTTACAGGAATCAAGAAACACGGGAAGAACTAAAAGCCATAAATGAAATTGAAAGAAACCCAAAGTATTTCTTTTCTTATGCCAAATCAAAGTCGAGAACAACATCCAGTATAGGGCCCCTACTTAAACAGGATGGGTCCTACACAGATGACAGCAAGGAAATGAGTGAGTTACTAGTCACAGTATGACTCAGTTTTTAGCAAGCCGCTAACCAGACTGAAAGTCGAAGACCTAAATTAATTTTTTATGAGAGTGCCACAGAACTTGGTAGACGCAAGCCTATCTGACATTACCCTGATGCCACATAACTTCGAAAAGGCGATAAACGACATGCCCATGCACTCCGCTCCAGGCCCAGACTCAAGGAATTCTGTGTTCATCAAGAACTGCAAGAAGCTCCGGTGGCCTAGTGGCTAAAGCTCTCGCTTCACACACGGAGGGCCCGGCTTCGATTCCCGGCGGGGTGGAAACATTTTGACGTGTTTCCTTATAATAATAATAATAATTTATTTAGACATGATACAATGTTGTACTACATAGTTATGTATAAATGAGGTGTACATGCCAAAAGAACCTAATATGCTGAGTATTGTGGACATTCATAAGATTAATTAACAGTAGACTATATGGTAAAAAATTATGGTCGATAATTTACAAAATATGTATAATTGTGTATTTAAGTTGTAAAATTTGAATACGTGTAAGTTAAACATAATAATTTATTAATTGCAGCAATGCAATTAATTGAATCGGTTCAAACAAATTAAAACAATTAGTTGTATTGCAATTACAGTTTATATGGTCATTATATAAGTTACACAGAGTACAAGAGAGTGAATTATTTTATTTGTTAATGTTATAGAAACAGTTAGCTCAGTATGCATTATTTATAAACAGGTTTTTACATTTAAGTGATTAATTAATTTTGTGTGGAATGTTAGATATTGTGCACTTAGGTTTGAGTGAGAAGGTGGTTTTTTAGCAGCATTATGAATTGGGGTACAGGCAGGGTTTCTATGGCAATCACAGGTAATGAATTCCAAATTTTCGTGCCTTTTATGTGCATTGAGTTTTTGCATAGTGTTAGATGGACACGGGGAACATCGAGGAGTGATCTGTGTCTAGTGTTATGGTCATGTGTCCTGTTAAGGTTGGTAAGGAGAAGTTTGAGTGGTGGGTTAATATTTGCATTTAGGAAGAGTTGGTGGAGGACCACAGGGTAGAGCTAACCACTGAAGAGCTGCAACAGCTGGAACTGGAACTTCATCAGACCAAAATTAAAGCAATTGCTTCAGAAAAGGAGGTGGAGGAAAAGGAAGAGAAGGAGGTGCCTTCTGCAGAGATTAAAGGAAATTTGTTCTATGTGGACTAAGGTGCAGACATTTGTTGAAAAACACCATCTTGACCAAGCTGAAACAAGCCATGTCTGCAATATGTTTAGCTACAAAACCTTCTTGTCCCACTTCAGGAAAATGTTAGAGGCGCCAGAAACAGAGCACTCTGGACAGTTATTTTGTGTGACAGGGGTCCAGTGACTCTCAAGCTGGTCCTATTGGCATTAAAAGACAAAGAAGTGAAGTAACCCCAGAGAGGGACTTGTTACCTGAAGTCCTTTTGGAGGAGGATTCCCCTTCCAAAAACTAACTCCTCCCTATCTTCCAAAAGCCAGCATTAGTCTTCAATAAAGGTATGTAATACCTTTACATTAATTCTTATGGGGATTATTATTTCGGTTAAAGGCCATTTCGGTTAAAGGCCTAGCTCCTGGAACAAATTACAGCCGCTAACCGAGGGTCCACTGTAAAAATATTTTATACGTATTTATCATGTGACCAATTTCTAATTTACCACTGCTTTCTAAAATCTTCGAAAAATTAATTCATAGACAGATCTATTCCTACCTCATCTCACACAATGTACTCAACCCCTGTCAATTTAGATTCAGGACCAACAAGAGCACAAACGACACTATTATACACATGTTAGAGTTAATATACACCACACTTGAGAAGAAAGAGGTCCTACTGGGAACCTTCATTGATCTACGTAAAACTTTTGATACAGTCGGCCATGATTTACTGCTCACAAAATTAGCACACTATATAATAATAATAATAATAATAATAATAATAGTTTATTTAGACATGGTACAATGATACATAGTTAGGTAGACATGATACAAAGATACATAGTTAGGTATAAATGAGATGTACATGCCAAAAGCCCCTAATATGCTGTGCATTGCGGGCATTCTTAAGATTAATTAATAGCAGACTACATAGTAAAAAATTATAATTGATAATTTATAAAATAAGTATAATTGTGTATGTAAGTTGTAAAATTTGAATATAAGTTGAACATAATAATTTATTAATTGTAGCAATGCAACTAATTGAGTGAGATAACAATTTAAAACAATTAGTTGCATTGCAGTTACAGTTTACGTGGTCATTATAATGTAAATGTTATAGAAACAGTTAGCTTAGTATGTATTATTCATAACAGGTTTTTACATTTAAGTGATTAATCTGGTTTTTACATTTAAGTGATTAATCTGGTTTTTACATTTAAGTTTTTTTGAAATTAATTTCTTGGTTTTTACATTTAAGTCGGATTTTTTCTACTTGTTGGAATGATATTTGATTTGAAATTATTGAGCATTTAGCTTTGGGTGAGAAGGTGGTTTTTTAGCATCATTTTGAATTGGGGTACAGGCAGGGTTTCTTTGGCAATCACAGGTAATGAATTCCAAATTTTCGTGCCTTTTATATGCATTGAGTTTTGGCAATCACAGGTAATGAATTCCAAATTTTCGTGCCTTTTATGTGCATTGAGTTTTTGCATAGTGTTAGATGGACACGGGGAACATCGAGGAGTGATCTGTGTCTAGTGTTATGGTCATGTGTCCTGTTAAGGTTGGTAAGGTTAGCTTAGTATGTATTATTCATAACAGGTTTTTACATTTAAGTGATTAATCTGGTTTTTACATTTAAGTGATTAATCTGGTTTTTACATTTAAGTGATTATTCTACTTTGTTGGGAATGTTTGATATTGAGCATTTAGCTTTGGGTGAGAAGGTGGTTTTTTAGCATCATTTTGAATTGGGGTACAGGCAGGGTTTCTTTGGCAATCACAGGTAATGAATTCCAAATTTTCGTGCCTTTTATATGCATTGAGTTTTTACATAGTGTTAGATGGACACAGGGAACATCGAAGAGTGATCTGTGTCTAGTGTTATGGTCATGTGTCCTGTTAAAATTGGTAAGGAGAAGTTTGAGTGGTGGGTTAATATTTGCATAGAGTGTTCTATGTATGTAACAGGCACAGTAAAAAAGTATGGATGTCTTGTATGGTGAGTAAGTTTAGGTTTTTGAATATTGGTGGAGTATGTTGTCTGGAGTGTGAATTTGTTATCATTCTAATTGCTGGTATAAGGGGGCACCCACTCAACTACCTAAAGTCATACCTTAGTAACAGAAGCCAATACCTGGAGTTTACCTGGAGAGAGTTCCAGAGGTCATTGCCCCTGCGGCCCGGTCTGTGACCAGGCCTCATGTTGGACCAGAGCCTGAATAACCAGGCTGTTACTGCTGGCTGCACACAGTCCAACGTACGAACCACAGCCTGGCTGGTCAGGCACCGACTTTAGGTGCCTGTCCAGTGCCTGCTTGAAGACAGCCAGGGGTCTATTGGTAATCCCCCTTATGTATGCTGGGAGGCAGTTGAACAGTCTTGGGCCCCTGACACTTATTGTGTTGTCTCTCAACGTGCTAGTGGCACCCCTGCTTTTCATTGGGGGGATGGTACATCGTCTGCCGAGTCTTTTGCTTTCGTAGGGAGTGACACTCGTGTGCAAGTTTGGTACTAATCCCTCTAGGATTTTCCAAGTGTTTATAATAATGTATCTCTCCCGCCTGCATTCCAGGGAGTACAGGTTTAGGAACTTCAAGCGTTCCCAGTAATTGAGGTGGTTTATTGCAGTTATGTGTGCCATGAAGGTTCTCTGTACATTTTCAAGGTCAGCAATTCCACCTGTCTTGAAAGGTCCAGTTAGTGTGCAGCAATATTCCAGCCTAGATAGAACAAGTGACTTGAAAAGTGTCAACATGGGCTTAGCATCCCTGGTTTTGAAGGTTCTCATTATCCATCCTATCATTTTTCTGGCATATGTGATTGCTACAGTGTTATGGTCCTTGAAGGGGAGATCCTTTGTCATGATCACTCCCAGGTCTTTGACGTTAGTTTTTCGCTCTATTGTGTGGTTGGAATTTGTTTTATACTCCGATAAGATTTTAATTTCTCACGTTTTCCATATCGGAGTAATTGAAACTTCTCATCATTGAACTTCATATTGTTTTCTGCAGCCCATTTAACCCTTTGACTGTTTCGACGTATATATACGTCTTACGAGCCAATGTTTCGGACGTATTTATACGCCTAAATTCTAGCGGCCTCAAATCAAGCAGGAGAAACCTGGTAGGCCCACATGTGAGAGAATGGGTCTGTGTGGTCAGTGTGCGCAGTATAAAAATCCTGCAGCAAGCAGTACATAATGAGAAAAAACTCCGACCGTGTTTTTGGATTAAAACACCGACTTTGAGGTGTATTTTCGTATAGTATTTATGGTTGTATTCTCTTTTTCATGGTCTCATTTGATAGAATGGAAACCATATTACAGGAATAGAGATGATTTTGATTAGTTTCATGATGTAAACGATCTTGAAATTGAGCTCAAAGTAGCGGAAATGTTCGATTTTTGCCAATGTTCAAAAGTAAACAAATCACACCACGCGTCCAATACACATCAACTGGTGAGTCTAATATTCTTTCACAAGTGCACAGATATTATTTATACAATTTTTACAATAATGCAATAGTCTGCATAACAATAAATCTTCTATTTTTTGTGAATAAAAAATCAAAATACAAAGCAAGAGTAATGTAAGATAGGCCTAAAAACGTGACTAATGAACAGATAACATCCTATTTTAGTGCTAGGGATGTCTGCATTGTTTATTCTGGACCCTATTTTGAAATTGACATCTTTTTTATTTTGCATGAAATTGGCAAAATTGCCATTTTCTGACCACTTTATTGGGTAGTTGAAATCGGTAAATTGGTGATTTCTTGTACTCAATCGATAGAACAAATGGAGTTTTAAAGATATAGCTATGAGATTGGTCGACTGTCCCAATGGAATTGGCCGAAAATAGGGCTCAAATTCGGCGAAATCGCCGATGGGTATATATCACTGACATCGCTAACTTTGCGAGAGCGAATTCCGTAAGTTTTCAATCAAATATCATACTTTTGGTGTCATTACCATCGGAAAAGATTCTTTATCATTTCATAAGAAATAATAATTTTTTTTTCCAAAATTTTCCGACATAGAATGACTTTCAGAATGGGGCCTCTGTTATGCAGGTTTCTGCATGACATTTAAATATACGTAATATATAGCTATTGGAGAAGTGTGCCATAAATTTCATGTAATTAGAAAAATAGTAATAATAATGTATAACCTTTAGATAAATGTAAATGATAATTTTAGAAATATGCTGTGCTTTTGGTGAATACTGTAAAGTAAGTTTAAGTGTGAAATAAGGAAATCCAGCTAGGATTTATTTTCCAAATGTTTGTGGTGACGTAGTGGCGTCGCTTGGGTGAACACATGTGGTGGCATGGGTTAGCAGCTGGCGAGACGGAGCCTAGTTTCAGTTAAGTTTGTGATGTTGTATTCCCTTTTTGTGTAGCTAACTCAAGCCATAGGCACTTTTATGGTGTACCAGTACACACCCTGGGCTCGGACATGGTTGGGGCTCGGAAGGAAGAGTGTGAACTGAAGAAATAGGAGGAGATGTGTTCTGGATGAGGGTAGCGTGGCTGGGCCGACCCCATAGGGACGCTGTTGTGTTTTTTGAAGTGACAATCCGGCCGCCCATTTCCGTCCTGTACTGTTATTGAGGGGGTGTGGTTAATTGATATGTGAAGAGGTGTGTTTGGAATGTATCTATTTTTAATATAAGTAAATAAATGTATTTTTATAGAAGTAGGAATTTTTGTGTGGAACCTTCTGATACCCTAACCCATTGGAGCACTAAACAATGGTTTAATATCAGCTATGTTTATGGGGATAGACCTGGGAGGCCTAGTTTTATAGGTGTTTTGTGTAACTTTTACCCTTTGCCCTTAGACAAGGCATTAGGCCTCAGGTAAACTCCAATTTCTGCGTAACATGGGGGCCTGTATATGGGAGAATTATCAAATTTTGTGATAATTCAAGTTTGCAACCTGGAAAGTTAATAATCATACATTATTGGGTTGGTTTGAGGAAGAATTCACTAGAAAATACCTACACTAAAATGTGGCCTTACTTTTGCAGGTGTAGTACTCAGGTTACTGCTAGTTTTGTGTGAAATAGGTCTGACTTTTTTAGTTATTAGTGCCCATAATTTTTCTGGGACCTAATTTACCTTGCAGGTGCAATATTGTTGGTTTTATTGTTATTATTAACTAATTTTTTTTTGGAGATATTTTTCCTTGGCAGGTGAAATAGCTCCATTTTTTTCTGCCAGATTTTTGTGTGTAATCCTGTTTAATTTTGGGGAGTTCCATGATAATTACTCCTTGTGTATCTTATAATAATTTTGTGTTGGTGCTTTACTGTGTGATTTATTATTTAATATAAGTTTTTGGTAGATAGCCAGTGTTTGTGCTACCTTTCCCAAAATGTCTCAGTGGTGAACTTGCTGGGGTTGTTGTGGGTGATGGAGGTAACCCTGGTTAGGTTTACTGGTAGGGACCTGGATAAGGAAGCAGAACTTATGAGGTTGAAATTGGACATAATTGAGCAACAAAAAGACCTGTTAAGAATCGAACGTACAAAGATCCAGGAACTACAAGACTTAGAAAGGTTGAAGCAAACCACAAACAAGTGTGTAAATGCGTTTCATTTGGACACAGCCATAAAATTTGTGCCCAAGTTCCTAGAGAAAGACCCAGACCAGTTTTTTCTCTTATTTGAAAGTACGGCCAAATCCCAAGATTGGCCAGAAAAGGAATGGGCTACATTAGCACGTACCCAATTAGTTGGTAAAGGCTTACAGGCAGGTAGTTCTCTAGAGGGACCAGACTTTTCTGATTATAAGAAGCTGAAGGAGGTAGTTTTATTGTCTTATCAGATTTTGCCAGAAAGGTATCGGCAGAAGTTTAGAGGGCTTAAATTTCAAGCAGGGCAGTCTTTAGTAGATTATGGGACGGAGAAGATGTCACTTTAGATAGGTGGTGGCGCCGAAAGACGTGGTTGACAGTTATGAGAGAGTGCGACCTTAATCTTGCTAGAGGATCTTTTAAAAATGCTCCTCCTGACCTTAAGGCAGAAGGATCCAGATGATTTTAAGTGTGCTTAGAGCTGGGTGATAGATTTTTAGCTAACCAAAAATTTGGTAGTAATTATCACCCACCACCAACTAATAATGGTAAGTTTTCCACCTACCAGTAGGGGTAAGAAATTTCAGAAGTTTCAGCCACCGGTTTTCCAGCCTAATAACCACCAGAATTTTAATAAGCCTAATCCTCCAGTACCTACCCAGGAAAGTTTTAAGTCCAGAGCCACTGGTCCAGGACTCCAGGGTACAGGTAGGACAAGCCCAGGTCTTCAGCGCAAGAGACCCAACTTAGGTCAAATGGGCAGGGGGCCTTTACACCTTATTACTGTAATTATTGTCACAAACAGGGCCACCTGCAGCCATATTGTAGACAGATGATTAGAGACCAGGCTGCAGCAGATACCTCTCCAGTAAGTACACCAGTTACATATGCTGTTGCTTGCATTGCCATCTTGCCCAAAGGTACACAGAGAGTCCAGCTGTCCTAGACCCTCGGATGAAGGTCTATTCCAGCAAGTCTACCGTGGCCTTACACCAAAATGAAGGTAGGGTATCAGGTGTTGTATCCTTAAGGGACACTGGTAGCACGTACACCTTGCTTTGCAGAGGTGTATTTCAGTGTCGAGTGACACATATACTGGTTTACACATTTTTCTCAGGGATTACTGGAGGTATTGTCAAGACTCCGTGCACAGGTTATGGGTGGAGTCTGCATATCAGTCTGGGTACCTTTTGTAGATATTACAGAAGATGTACCTTTTGCAGGTGTTGACCTTCTACTAGGCAACAATGTTTTGGGTCTCCTCAACAGTGAGGAATGTTTGGTTTCACAGGACTTTGCTTCAACAGGTGGTAATGTACAAACTGGAGTAATGGTGACTGACAGATTTTCAGTGTGTAATATGAATAGCCAAGTAAGCAAGAGAAGAACTCTGTACCCTGCCTTTATCTTCCTACTGACTGTGGTGACTGGGGCCTGGGAGCCTGTTCATTGAGTCTGACCTGCAGGAGACTCTTCAGTGACAACCTGGCCCCGATAAAACCCGGTTTAAGGAGAGGTTTCGGTGCTGGCATGAGAGTGACTACCCCGGCCGCTGATGCAGCTGGTTCAGGTCAAGGGATGTAGTGACTCCTTGAAGGCTATTCAACTGGCAGCTGTGACGGGGAAAGTGTTTCCAAAATTTACCAAATGTTTATTTTACAGAGTATGTGACCAAGCAGTCATGGCAGAGCTGTTTGAGAAAAAGTTTCTGAATTCTCTACAGATTCCCGGTGGAGAATATTCCAGTATTGAGAGGGGTGAGTTGACTAATAACTGTTTCCCAAACACTTATCTTTTTACCAGGGTACCAGAGTTCCTGCCCCTCCCTAATACTTTTGTGTGTGTGGTTTTGAGATTTCTGGTAAAATGTTGTCAGCGAGGCTGTCACCAAGCCAACCAGAATTCCAATTATATGAAATGTCATGTAGTTTTGAGATCCTTACTTAAGGATGTCTATCACTTTGAGAGTCACAGAAAAGTAGGGTGTTTTTACCAGTCTCTCAGGACGATGCATTTTTGTTTTCCCCAGTACCAGAAGGACTGGGATGAGGGGATGCCCCTCTTTTTCATTACCGTGTGGGGAAGCACTCTGGAATCATTAAGTCATGGGCTAGGTGAGAATGGTGATGCTTCCCCCTCGGTGGTTTTTCTCAGTTTCAGAGACTGTTTGGCTAAGATGAGAGGGGCGGCACTAGTGAACCAGCCTACGAGTCTGCCTAGGATAACGTGGGACCATGTGGGGGTGCTACTTGATCTGGAGGCTAGTGAGGAGGTGGTGATACTGGAGCCGGCTCCTAGGAAAGCTATGATTGGGTTGGTGTGGAAACTGATGGTGGATACAGTCCCTGATGAAGATGATGTACACTGGAAAATTGTACGAGATTGCGGAAGCATTGGACCTACTGAAAGAAGGGTTGTAATAGTGGCTCAGACGTGGTGGGTCTTTGCGAAGGAGTTTTGGGATGCTGAAAATGGGGGCCAGGTGAATCTCTATGAGGTAAATGTGGCTGAGCACAGTCAGCCTGTGTGTGGCAACATAACCTTGTGGGAAGAGACCTGCCGTGAGGAAGATGTGAATTTTTATCTTTTCAATGTATTTAGCGAGAGTCAGTGGACGCTTTCCTTCAAGGGTCTCACACTCGATGACCCTCTCAGCAGGTTCACTGACTGCACAAAGTAAATTTGCTAACTAATGTTCGAGGGTTCCCTCTTATGAATAATTTACTTGATGTACTAGATACCACAGTTGGGAGTTTGTGGCGGTATTATTTGATAACCATGACCTGATGTGCCAAGGTTAGTTAGTTTGATATCTTTATTATGCACCCCATACCCATCCTGTGGGCGGTAGTCAAAAGATTACAGAGGTATTTAATGGGTCCAGGGACTGGACCTCAAAGTTTGATAGCTGAGCAAGTTACAAAGGTAATGAACTCAGATGGTCACAATCATGACAAGTTACAAAGGTATTTGCAGATTACAGAGGTATATAGGGTCCAGAAACTGGGCCCCAAAGTTTTGATAGCTGAACAAGGTACAATGGTAATTAATTCACTAGTTACAAGGTAATGAATCGTGTAAGTAAATTTACTTACGTCTGTACATGGTTGCACTCATGAACAAATTATAAAGCAATGAGCAATCTATTAGTCTACACCCAGCCACAACTGTAATGAGTTATTGGTGCAGATTTTAATTGTTGGGTCACACACACACACACAATACATATATACACACACAAAATACACACAATACATGTATATACATACACACATACACATACACACATGTACATACACACACACACACACACATGTGTCAATGCTTTATTTACAGGGAGCAAAGTCAGGGTATTTTCCAGAATGGTCTGTAATATACCACTGTGGATAAAATACTTTGACATATCTTGAACATTTCTGAATGAGTAGTCTTGAATTCATTAATTTTATCGCACTCCAGTACATAATGACGCAGGGTGTGACAATAATCCAACTGGCAAAGTTTACATCTTGTTTGGTCTACATCTGGTGGTGGTGATTTAACCTGCCAAAGATACAGTGGTACCTCGAGTTACGATGGTCCCCAAAATCGCCCTTTTATGTAAGTTTTTTTTTTTAAATGCTTTTGTAAGTATATTTTTGGGGGTGTAAAAGGACTAGTCTATTTTACATTATTCCTTATGGGGATAAATTCGTTTGGTAATGGCACTTGAACAGCATTCTCGAACGAAAAAATATCGTAACTCGAGGTACCACTGTACTTGTAACCCAGACGGAGGCGAGCGGTAGTGACATCCAAGAGTCTGCTTATTTTGTTGGATGCACCATAGCCATGTGGCTCCTCCTGCATGATAGAATGATGATAGATGGACTGACTGGTGTCAAACTCCCTGAGTCTTAAGTCAATAAAATTCAGTTGAAGTTCTTTTCGTATTATTGTTCTCAAACTGCTAACTGACAAGCCAAGATTGTAATCTATCCCCTCTTTGAAAGCATAAAACTTAGCCAATTTATCAGTTCTATCATGCATCTGAAGACCAATGTGAGATGGAATCCACAGCATGTGCACTCTGACTCTACTATCCACAATCCTACCATACCTGTGCCTGGCTTCTGACACGAGCATGCTACAAGTTATACTTGATGAGTTGAGAGCATTTATGGATGACAGAGAATCAGTTACAATTAGAGAGTTAACCTTAGATACATGGACGCATTTGAGTGCAAGGAGTATGGCAAACAGTTCTGTCTGAAGGGTAGAGGCCCAGTTATTGATGCGTGCTCCAATTTCTTTAAGAGAGCCATCACTGTATGACAACAGCAGCACTACCAGCTGCACCAGTGGATTGGTGAACAGAACCATCAACGTAAATAATTTGTGAGAGAGTGTGCTGTTTGGCTAAATTATCAATACAGTTTAAGGCATCATTGAAGCCAAACATGTGCCAAGGGCACACCCATAATTGTAACTTTAATATCTTTGTACATGAACCTTTTGTATGATATTAACCCTCATGATCTTTTATTTGTAAACTTGAGTTACCCACTCTGGATTTTGCAAAATGATACAAGAGTTGGGGCACTTTTGTTGCAGGGTAGAGCAGGGCAAGTACTGCCAGTCAGCTACCTTTCAGAGAAATGTAACAGACACCAAGGATGATATGCCACCATAGCAAAGGAAGCTCTAGTTTTAGTTCTGGGAGTGCTAACTTTCTTTTCTGTTAATGTAACAGGGTCTCTGCATCCTGTTATGGTCTCTAGTGACTACA
This sequence comes from Cherax destructor, assembly GCA_009830355.1. Lineage (NCBI taxonomy): Eukaryota > Metazoa > Arthropoda > Malacostraca > Decapoda > Parastacidae > Cherax > Cherax destructor. The sequence continues at coordinate 1,289 of WNWK01037413.1, read as the reverse complement.
ATCCAGTACGTTTCCTTCACTTAATGAGGAACCGCCCTCAGAGCCTCAATAGATGGGCCTCGTTTTTCCAACTTCTAAACCTGGTGATTCATTACGTGAAGGGAATGGAGAATGTGGTTGCTGATCAAGTGTTTTGTGTGTAAATAATGTACAAGATGTAGTGTATAGATTACTTATCTGTTCTTGTTTTGCAGTGATTTGCGGTAGACAGGTAGATGGAACCTTGGACCACCAAAAAGGAGAAGGGCAGGTTGAGCAGAGTTGGAGGTATCAGAATGCCCTATTGTGTGTTTTGGGGGTAGTCACATAAGGTGCCATGCCTAGGTAAGGTATGCTCCGTTTTTTTTTAGGTGCTGGCTGGTACGCCTCACCTGTGTTTTGGTGCTGGCTGGTACGCCTCACCTGTGTTTTGGTGCTGGCTGGTACGCCTCACCTGTGTTTTATGTTGGCATAGGGCTGTTGGACCTAATGTTTTGGGTGAACGTGGGGCTGGCGGTGATGCCCCCCACTTTTTGGGTCATATCAAATGATCCGGGGTGTTTTGCTTCTCCAGGACTTTTTAATTTGTTTTTTTGGATCACCACTGGGGTGACTCCAGGGTCCTTGGAATGACATGTAGGTGCCGGCCTGGTAGGTCCACCTTTTTGAGGGGTCTTTGGTGATGACTCCAGTGTTTATGGCCACAGTCCCACCAACAAAATTTATGTGACTATTCACCTGTTTTTTGGGGCCTGATATTTTTCTCCTCCCATGCTCTCCTGTTTCTCGTAGAGGTGTGTCATGGGGAACCAGTTTTGTTTACTAAAGATTGCTGTGAGATGGGGGTGGTTATGTGATCTTTCTTTTTACGTAGAATTTAATAAGTAAAAAAAAAAAATTCTCTTTCTTTTCACTACTCTGATAGTGTTCCTGTTTCAAGCATTTGTGGTGTCATACATACTTTAAATCTGTCTTACAACACCTCTCTTTTACTGTCCCAGCATCGTCTGGTGGAGAGACGTACTTCCCTCTCTTTTACTGCCTCAGCATCGTCTGGTGGAGAGACGTACTTCCCTCTCTTTTACTGTCCCAGATAGATGGGAAATCAATAGGTGTGATACTTAGCTCTTGTGTTTGTTATTAAATGGCACTTCTCAGGGTAGTATGTACAAAGTTCACTCTTTACATTATTATCATGTTTATTGTAATTTAGTAAAACGCATCAATGCCAGTGTGTGGCCACCGCTGTGTTGTGATGGTGCCTTTTCTAACAGTTTTGTCAAAGCGTGACTGTGGGCTCGTTTCATGAA
>WNWK01037412.1:0-18523 GCA_009830355.1 Cherax destructor | reverse complement strand
TATGTATAGAGCCTGCCTCCACTACATCCCTTCCTAAACTATTCCACTTCCCGACCACTCTGTGACTGAAGAAATACTTCCTAACATCTCTGTGATTCATCTGAGTCTTACACTTCCAACTGTGTCCCCTTGTTGCTGTGTCCCATCTCTGGAACATTCTGTCTCTGACCACTTTGTCAATTACTCTCAGTATCTTATATGTTGTTATCATGTCCCCCCTATCTCTCCTGTCCCCCAGTGTCGTCAGGTCGATTTCCCTTAACCTCTCCTCGTAGGACATACCCCTTAGCTCCGGGACTAGTCTTGTTGCAAACCTTTGCACTTTCTCGAGCTTCTTCACGTGCTTGGCTAGGTGTGGGTTCCAAACTGGTGCTGCATACTCCAGTATGAGCCACAGTGTACAGGGTCCTGAACGATTCTTTATTAAGATGTCGGAATGCTGTTTATTAAGATGTCGGTTTGCTAGGCGTCCATATGCTGCAGCAGTTATTTGGTTGATGTGCGCCTCTGGAGATGTACCTGGTGTTATACTCACCCCAAGGTCTTTTTCCTTGATTGAGGTTTGCAGTCTCTGGCCCCCTAGGCTGTACTCCGTCTGCTGTCTTCTTTGCCCTTCCCCAATCTTCATGACTTTGCACTTGGTGGGGTTGAACTCCAGGAGCCAATTGCTGGACCAGGCTTGCAGCCTATCCAGATTCCTTTGCAGTTCTGCCTGGTCCTCGTCCGACTGAATTCTTCTCATCAACTTCACTTCATCTGCAAACAGGGACACTTCGGAGTCTATTCCTTCCGTCATGTCGTTCACAAATACCAGAAACAGCACTGGTCCTAGTACTGACCCCTGTGGAACCCCACTCGTCACCGGCGCCCACTCTGACACCTCGCCACGTACCATGACTCGCTGACAGGTATTCCCTGATCCATTGTAGTGCCTTCCCTGTTACCCCTGCCTGGTCCTCCAACTTCTGTGTGTGTGTTAGTTACCATTTTGTCCTAGGCACATGTCAATTAGACACTAGGCCTGTTGTATATATGTGTGTGTGTATGTAAGGAAACACTTCGAAATGTTTCTGCCCCACCGGGAATTGAACCCGGCCCCTCCGTGCGTGAAGTGTGTGTGTGTGTGTGTACTCACCTATTTGTACTCACCTATTTGTGGTTGCAGGGGTCGAGTCATAGCTCCTGGCCCCGCCTCTTCACTGATTGCTACTAGGTCCTCTCTCTCCCTGCTCCATGAGCTTTATCAAACCTAGTCTTAAAACTATGTATGGTTCCTGCCTCCACTATGTCGCTTTCTAAGCTATTCCACTTCCTGACAACTCTATGACTGAAGAAATACTTCCTAACATCCCTTTGACTCATAGGAGTCTTCAACTTCCAATTATGACCCCTTGTTTCTGTGTCCCTCTCTGGAACATCTTGTCTCTGTCCACCTTATCTATTCCTCGCAGTATTTTATATGTCGTTATCATGTCTCCCTAACCCTCCTGTCCTCTAGTGTCGTCAGGCCGATTTCCCTTAACCTTTCTTCGTAGGACAATCCCTTAGCTCTGGGACTAGTCTTGTTGCAAACCTTTGCACTTTCTCTAATTTCTTGACGTGCTTGACCAGGTGTGGGTTCCAAACCGGTGCTGCATACTCCAGTATGGGCCTGACGTATATGGTATACAGAGTCTTGAATGATTCCTTAGTGAGGTATTGGAACGCTATTCTTAGGTTTGCCAGCCGCCCGTATGCTGCAGCAGTTATCTGATTGATGTGTGCCTCAGGAGATGTGCTCGGTATTATACTCACCCCAAGATCTTTTTCTTTGAGTGAGGCTTGCAGTCTTTGGCCACCTAGACTATACTCTGTCTGCGGTCTTCTTTGCCCTTCCCCGATATTCATGACTTTACATTTGGCAGGGTTAAATTCAAGGAGCCAGTTACTGGACCAGGCTTGCAGCCTGTCCAGGTCTCTTTGTAGTCCTGCCTGATCCTCGACTGATTTTATTCTTCTCATTAACTTCACATCATCTGCAAACAGGGACACTTCTGAGTCTATCCCTTCCGTTATGTCATTCACATATACCAAAAACAGTACAGGTCCTAAGACTGACCCTTGTGGAACTCCACTCGTCACAGGTGCCCACTCTGACATCTCGTCACGTACCATGACTCGTTGTTGCCTCCTGTCAGATATTCTCTGATCCATTGCAGTGTTTTTCCTGTTACGTGTGCCTGATCCTTTAGCTTTTGCATTAACCTCTTGTGAGGAACTGTGTCGAACGCCTTCTTGCAGTCCAAAAAAATGTGTGTGTTAGTGTGTGTGTGTGTGTGTGTGTGTGTGTGTGTGTGTGTGTGTGTGCGTGTGCGTGTATACTCGCCTAGTTGTACGTATAATAATAATAATAATAATAATAATAATAATAATTTTTATTTGGACATGATACAAAGAATTACATTTGGTTATTGAGATTACATGAGGTGTACATGCCAAAAGCCCCTAGTATGCAGGGCATTTTGGGCAGACTTAAAATTAACTTAAAACTAGATTGTAAGAATTTTTGTAGATAGTATACAATGAGTAAAGGTGAGTATTTAAGCTATGAAATTTGAACATAGTTTTGTACTTTTGTCTTCATTATAAAATTAATTAAAACAGATTAAACAAAAATAAAGCAATAATAATAATAAAATAATAAAAAGTTGTGGTTGGTAATTTATAAAATAAGTAAAGTTGCATATCAAAGTTTTAAAGTTTGAATATAAGTTGAACATATCAATTAATTGTAGCAATTTATTGCAGCAATGCAACTAATTGAGTGAGATAACAATTTAAAACAATTAATTGCATTGCAGTTAGTTTACGTGGTCATTATAATATAAGTGTTGTGGGAATAATTAGTTGCTTCTGGCCTCGCCTCTCAAGGTCGCTACTAGGTCCACTATCTCTGCTCCATGAGTTAGTGTGTGTACTCACCTATATGTGGTTGCAGGGGTCGATTCATAGTTCCTGGCCCCGCCTCTTCACTGGTCGATACTAATTCACTCTCTCCCTGCTCCATAAGCTTTATCATACCTCTTCTTAAAGCTATGTATGGAACTTGCTTCCACTATTTCACTCTCCAGATTATTCCACTTCTTTACAACTCTAAGGCTAAAGAAATACTTCCCAACATCCCTATGACTCATCTGGGTTTTCAGCTTCCAATTGTGGCCCCTTGTTCCTGTATCCCATCTCTGAAACATTCGAGCCCTGTCCACCTTGTCAATTCCTCTAAGTATTTTATACGTTGTTATCATGTCCTCCCTGTCCCTCCTGTCCTCTAGTGTCATCAGGTTGAGTTCCCTTAACCTCTCCTAATAAGACATACCTCTCAGTTCCGGGACTAAACGTGTTGCAAATTTTTGCACTTTCTCCAATTTCGTGACGTGTTTGACTAGGTGAGGGTTCCATACTGGTGCTGAATACTCCAGTATAGGCCTGACGCACACGGTGTACAATGTCATGAATGACTCCTTACTCAGATGTCTAAACGCTAATCTCAGGTTTGCCAATCGCCCATATGCTGCAGCAGTTATTTGATTGACGTTTGCCTCAGGAGACATGTTCGTTATAATGCTTACCCCAAGATCCTTTTCTTTAAGTGACGTTTGCAGCCTATGAGTCCCTAACCTGTATGCCGTCTGCGGTCTTCTGTGTCCTTCCCCAATCTTCATGACCTTACACTTACTGGGGTTAAACTCCAGGAGCCATTTGTTGGACCAGACTTGTAGTCTGTCCAGATCCCCTTGTAATTTTAACTGATCCTCGTCCGCTTGTATTCTCCTCACCAGTTTCACATCATCAGCGAACAGTGACACTTCTGAATCTATTCCTTCCATCATGTCATTCACATATATAAGAAACAGCACCGGACCTAGGACTGACCCTTGTGGAACCCCACTCGACACATGCGCCCACTCTGACACTTCATCACGTACCAACACTCGTTTTTTCCTTCCTGATAGGTATTCCCTGATCTATTGCAGTACTTTTCCTATTATTCCTGCCTGCTCCTAATTTTTGCACCAGTCTCTTGTGTGGTACTGTGTCAAAAGCCTTCTTACAGTCCAAAAAAGATGCAATCTACCCATCCCTCTCTTTCCTGTCTTACTTCTGTTACCTTATCGTAGAACTCAAGTAGATTTGTGACACAGGATTTCCCATCTCTGAAGCCGTGCTGATTGTCATGTATGAGCCCAATCTTTTCAATATGTTCCACGACTCTTCTCCTGATGATCTTTTTCATTACTTTACATACTGTACAAGTCAGAGACACTGGTCGATAGTTTAACGCTTCCTGTCTGTTTTCCTTCTTAAAAATTGGAACTACATTTGCTGTCTTCCACGCCTCAGGCAATTGTCCAGTTTCGATAGATTTACTGAATATTGCTGCTAGCGGCACACACAGTTCCTTTGCTCCTTCTCTTAGTATCCAAGGAGATATGTTATCTGGGCCCACCGCCTTTGATGTATCTAGTTCACCTAGCAGTTTCATCACCTCTACCTTGGTTATGTGTATTGTGTCCAGCACCTGCTGGTGCACCCTACCTCCACGATTTTCTGGAAGCATCCCTGTCTCTACCGTAAATACTTCTCTAAATCTTGTGTTTAGTTCACATACTTCCTGGTCACTCTTTGTGAGCTCCCCTCCTTCTTTCCTCAGCCTGATTACCTGGTCCTTGACTGTTGTTTTTCTCCTAATATGACTGTATAACAACTTTGGTTCATATTTGGCTTTTGATGCTATGTCGTTCTCGTATTGCCTCTGGGCCTCTCTCCTTATCCCAGAATATTCGTTTCTGTTTTTTCTGCTCAACTCCTTGTTTTCTTAAGTCCTTTGCCTTCTATACCTTTTCCATGCTCTAGCACACCTGGCTTTAGCCTTTTTACACCTCCAGTTAAACCATGGGCTCCCTCTGGTCTTACTATTTTTTCTGTTACCCTTTGGTATGAACTTCTCCTCTGCCTCCCTGCACTTAGTGGTCAATAGTTCCATCATTTCATTTACTGTCTTTCCCTCTAGTTCTCTTTCCCACTGCACTTCATGCAGGAAACTTCTCATTCCTATGTAGTCCCCTTTTCTAAAGTTCGGCTTCTCTCGTTGTTCCCGCGCTGTTGCATTCTCCATTTGTAACTCTACAAGGTATTCAAAACTCAGGACTTCATGATCACTATCGCCAAGGGGTCTTTCGTGTGTGATATCCCCTATGTCTGAGCTATTCAAGGTGAATATGAGATCCAGCCTCGCTGCAACATCCTCTCCTCTCTCTCTGGTTGTATCCCTAACATGCTGGTGCATGAAGTTCTCCAATACAGTCTCCAACATCTTAGCCCTCCATGTTTCTGGACCCCCATGTAGCTCTAGATTTTCCCAGTCAAACTATGATTGAAATCCCCCATTATGAGTAATTTTGTCCTACCCATATGAGCCCTCCTGGCCACTTCAGCTAGTGTACCCACCATTGCCCTATTGTGCACATCATACTTTTGTCTTGTCCTGCTGTTCAGTGGTGGGTTATACATCACTGCTATCATCACCTTTGGACCCCCAGTCTGAAGTGTTCCAACAATGAAGTCTTCTGTTTCCCTTCTGTCCATTCCTCCCACTTCCTCAAAACTCCACTGGTTTTTGATGAGCAGCACTACTCCTCCCCCTCCTCTGTTCTCTCTGTCTTTCCTCAGGATCTGATATCCAGGTGGAAAGATTGCATCTGTTATCATCCCTGTAAGTTTTGTCTCTGTTAGTGCTATGATGTCAGGTGATGCATCAGTGATTCGTTCTTGCCACTCTTCACTCATATTTGTTATACCATACCTTTAGCTTCCTTTCCATTACTGTATTTTGGGAGATGGGAGAGGAAAGTGCAGGCTGGGGAGGTGGGAGGCAGGGTAGATTATGGGAAGCTGCTGTGATTGTGAAATTAGTGCTTAGGGGGATGGGGGCTATGATGTGTGGTTTGTTTGTGATTATTGTGTTTGGTTGATATGTGGTGACAGGGGTTGTGGGGTTTCTAAAAGCATATGTGTTTGATGTTCCCCCAGAGGCTGTTCTTTCCTGTCTGTCGTTGCCTGTTCTGTCTCTCTTTCCTTCCACTGATTTCGTCTTGCTCTCACTTTCAGTTGTTCCCTTTCTTTTCGTGTTCTGTCTCGATTGAGGTACACTTGTTGATATTCCTGAGATTCTTTTAACATTGGTTTCTGTTGTAGTATCCTGTTCCTTACCACTTCCGTCTTGAATGTCAATTTGATTGGTCGATTTTTTTCCCTCGAATACCCCCCAAGTCTGTGAAAATTTTCTACCTGAGACATGTCCTTCTCTCCTGTTATTGCAATGATGCTCTTAATCTCTGTTTCCTCCCAATGCTTTCTTTCATCATAGGTCTTCCCTTCAGCCTCCTGAAGCCCATGAATAATTATTGACCTCCCCTCCCTCCGCTACATCACTCTCAAGATTGTTCCACTTCCTGATAATTCAATTACTGAAGAAATACTTCCTAACATCCGTGTAACTCATCTGAGTTTTCAAGTTCCTGCTGTGACCCTTTGTTGCTGTGTCCCATCTCTGAAACATTATGTCGCTATCCACCTTGTCAAATTCTCTTAGTATTTTATATGTCGTTATCATGGCCCCCTATCCCTCCTGTTCTCCAGTGTCGTCATGTCAATTTTCTTAACCACTCCTTGCACGGCATACTCCTTAGATACTGGACTAGTTTAGTTGCAAAAATTTGCCCATTCTCTAATTTCTTTACGTGCTTGACCACGTACGTGTGTGTGTGTGTACGTACTCACCTAATTGTGGTTGCAGGGGTCGATTCATAGCTCCTGGCCTCTTCATTGATTGCTAGTAGGTCCACTCTCTATCCCTGCTCCATGTGCTTAATCATACCTCTTCTTAAAGCTACCTGCTAGCACCAACATAGGGGGTATTAATGACCAATGCTTATTTCCCTGCTAGCACCAACATGGAGGGTACTAGTTACCAGTGTTTCTCTCCCTGCTATCACCAACGTGGAGGGTACTAGTTACCAGTATTTCCCTCCCTGCTAGCACCAACATGGAGGGTACTAGTGACCAGTGTTTCTCAACCTGCTGGCCCCAATATGGAGGGTACTAGTGACCAGTGCTTCTCTCCCTGCTTGCACCAACTTGGAGGGTTCTAGTGGCCAGTGTTTCTCTCCCTGCTAGAACCAACGTGGAGGGTACCAGTGACCAGTGCTTCTCTCCCTGCTAGCACCAACGTGGAGGGTACTAGTGAGCACTGCTTCTCTCCCTGCTAGAACCAACGTGGAAGGTACCAGTGACCAGTGCTTCTCTCCCTGCTAGAACCAACGTGGAGGGTACCAGTGACCAGTGCTTCTCTCACTGCTAGCACCAACGTGGAGGGTACTAGTGACCAGTGCTTCTCTCACTGCTAGCACTAACGTGGAGGGTACTAGTGACCAGTGCTTCTCTCACTGCTAGCACTAACGTGGAGGGTACTAGTGACCAGTGCTTCTCTCCCTGCTAGCAAAAACGTGGAGGGTACTAGTGACCAGTGCTTCTCTTCCTGCTAGCACCAACGTGGAGGGTACTAGTGATCAGTGCTTCTCTCCCTGCTAGCACCAACGTGGAGGGTACTAGTGATCAGTGCTTCTCTCCCTGCTAGCTCCAACATGGAGGGTATTAATGCCCAATGCTTACCTCCCTGCTAGCACCAACATGGAGGGTACTATCTATCATTGTTTCCCTCCCTGCTGGCACCAACATGGAGGGTACTAGTGACCAGTGCTTCTCTCCTTGCTAGCAATAACGCGGAGGGTACTAGTGACCAGTGCTTCTCTCCCTGTTAGCACTAACGTGGAGGGTACTAGTGACCAGTGCTTCTCTCTCTGTTAGCACCAACGTGGAGGGTACTAGTGACCAGTGCTTCTCTCTCTGTTAGCACTAACGTGGAGGGTACTAGTGACCAGTGCTTCTCTCTCTGTTAGCACTAACGTGGAGGGTACTAGTGACCAGTGCTTCTCTCTCTGCTAGCACAAACGTGGAGGGTACTAGTGACCAGTGCTTCTCTCCCTGCTAGCACAAACGTGGAGGGTACTAGTGACCAGTGCTTCTCTCTCTGTTAGCACTAACGTGGAGGGTACTAGTGACCAGTGCTTCTCTCCCTGCTAGCACCAACGTGGAGGGTACTAGTGACCAGTGCTTCTCTCCCTGCTAGCACCAACGTGGAGGGTACTAGTGACCAGTGCTTCTCTTCCTGCTAGCACTAACGTGGAGGGTACTAGTGACCAGTGCTTCTCTCTTGTAGCACTAACGTGGAGGTTACTAGTGACCAGTGCTTTCCCTGCTAGCACTAACGTGGAGGGTACTAGTGACCAGTGCTTCTCTCTCTGTTAGCACCAACGTGGAGGGTACTAGTGACCAGTGCTTCTCTTCCTGCTAGCACTAACGTGGAGGTTACTAGTGACCAGTGCTTCTCTCCCTGCTAGCACCAACGTGGAGGTTACTAGTGACCAGTGCTTCTCTCCCTGCTAGCACCAACGTGGAGGGTACTAGTGACCAGTGCTTCTCTTCCTGCTAGCACTAACGTGGAGGTTACTAGTGACCAGTGCTTCTCTCCTGCTAGCACCAACGTGGAGGTTACTAGTGACCAGTGCTTTCCCTGCTAGCACCAACGTGGAGGGTACTAGTGACCAGTGCTTCTCTCCCTGCTAGCACCAACGTGGAGGGTACTAGTGACCAGTGCTTCTCTTCCTGCTAGCACTAACGTGGAGGGTACTAGTGACCAGTGCTTCTCTCTCTGTTAGCACTAACGTGGAGGTTACTAGTGACCAGTGCTTCTCTCCGTGCTAGCACCAACGTGGAGGGTACTAGTGACCAGTGCTTCTCTCCGTGCTAGCACCAACGTGGAGGGTACTAGTGACCAGTGCTTCTCTCCCTGCTAGCACCAACGTGGAGGGTACTAGTGACCAGTGCTTCTCTTCCTGCTAGCACTAACGTGGAGGTTACTAGTGACCAGTGCTTCTCTCCGTGCTAGCACCAACGTGGAGGGTACTAGTGACCAGTGCTTCTCTCCCTGCTTAGCATCAACATGGAGGGTACCAGTGACCAGTGCTTCTCTCCCTGCTAGCACCAACGTGGAGGGTACTAGTGACCAGTGCTTCTCTCCCTGCTAGCACAAATGTGGAGGGTACTAGTGACCAGTACAGAGAAATACAAGACTAGCTGAGCAACATACAAGGACAGTTCAGGTGCAGGAACTAAATCAGGTGGAAGAACTGAGTCAGGTGAAGAATCTAAGGTGTGCATCTTTTGCCCTCCCATCGCCTCTACTCCTGAGGTCATGTGAAAGTTCAACGTCACTATCAGACCCTCAAAGAGTATGTGATAAGGCCGGTTCCTCCTTATGGAAATGAAAAGATAGAAAAATCAATGATAGCCTAATAAGATAAAAAAAAAAATATATTAATAATATGTGAAACTTGAAATAAATATAAACACTTAAACATGAAATTAATTAGTGACTCAAAGCTAATATGTACACAGTACGTAGTGGAGACTGGTGCCGTGCCGATGTTCTGGGCACGTAGCTCTGAATGGTGCCGTGCCGATGTTCTGGGCACGTACGTACCTCTGAATCGTTGTTTGTAACGCTGAACCGTTGTTGATGACGATGGGGAGTCACAGGTGGACGTGACTGTTGACACACTGAGTAGGCAGTGATCCCAACAGCTAACTGGAGGGTATTCCGGGAATCAACGCCCCCGCGGCCCGGTTCATGATCAGGCCTCCTGGTGGATCAGGGCCTGATTATCGAGGCTGTTACTGCTGGCCGCATGTAGTCCAACGTACTAACCACAGCCCGACTGATCCGGCACTTACTTCAGGTATTTGTCCAGCTCCCTCTTGAAGACAGCCAGGGGTCTATTGGTAATTCCACTTATGGCTGGTGGGAGGCTGTTATACAGTCTTGGTCCCCGGACACTTATTGTGTTTTCTCTTAGTGTACTAATGGCGCCCCTAACTTTCACTGGGGGTATGTTTCATCGCCTGCCAAGTTTTTTGTTTTCGTAGGGAGTGATTTCTATGTGCAGATTAGGGACCAACTTGTGAATGAGGTATTCTGTACGCAGGTATATAAATAGGTCTGGTACCAGGTTCAAGTGGGATACGATGGAACAATAGGTTCCTTATAGTCATCTTCTCACCTGGTAAGGCAATGGCTCTGCGACGTTTGTTCAACAGATGTAACAAACGCTTGACCTCGTCTGGGAAGTCAGTGGGAGCTAAGTCTTTCTCCTCTACTGGTGGAGTGAATGGACTCTTCCATGTTGAAATAGCACCGACCCACTGGTCAGGTGACAACTCATCCTCTCATGAACAGGGTAAGGATAGTGAACAAGGTCAACAATGGAGGTGTTCACTCTGAGACGAATACTGTGACCGGAAGTGTTAGCAAGGAGGAAATGGATCTTATTATCTCGTACATGTAATGATGACTCGACAAACATACCCTTTACCTTGCAAGAATCACTGTCAACTAGGATGTTATCACCATCTGGAACATGAGGGACAACAACAGTGAGTGCACTAGCTGTGACAGAAACGTCTTTCTGCAGACGTCTTGTGACATCGGCAAGAGATGGCATTACTAGTTTCAAGTAGTAGTTTTTCCAAAAGGCGTCCCCTGTGGTGGGACTCCACATGAACTAGCAATCATCGCATGGATAGGTTCAGTACCCAAGGTTGTCTGAGGTTCCTCTGACACCTGTGGCAACTGTACACTATCTTGCGTGCATGAAGTTGTAGGAATTTGATCACAGACAGGAATGACAGCACTACTAGTGCCTGTGACCACTTGGTTACATTGCTAGATAATACACAAGTCTGTAAAGGCTTAATCCGAACTTTATACTCTGCAGCAGTATGAAAGATCTGGGATCCAAGTCTCTCTTGGAAGCAAATCCCAGGATCACCAGTGAAACTAATCTGGTCGACAACAAGAAAGAAAGCAGTTAAGTCTCTACCTTGGATAGAAAAGGTGTGGGAAGTCTGACCTCGAACACGTAGGCGAGAACCTGCCACACCACTAAAGGAGGACACATGAGTTGGTTCTATGAGAAGGACATGGCGTAACTGCTTATCCTTAAACTAGATCCGATAATATTGACATGCGTGCCAGAGTCCATGAACACATGAACGGGCGCATTTGGAACAGATGATTGTACCAAGGGACCTATTGTTGCATTGGAATTAACGTGCAAACAAGGAGGGTCGTCATCAGAGAAGGTTTGTTCCACTGCATCCCCAAAAATATCTTGGTTGAAAACGTGTGAAGCAGAATCATCAACAAGACTGCCTTCCTCGAGACTGCATAAGGCATCGAAGGAATTATGAACAGGGATGGAATATTTATTATCACCTACTGTCACCACAGGACGGTTTGACTGAGGAGCTCAGATTTCCCCAAATTTGAAGAACGAGACTGGTTCTGGTTATTCTGAGAACCACGACCTCTATTACCTCTCCTAGTTCTTCGGTAAAAACGACCATGGAAGGATCTATAGTACCTATTATTATAGAGAGCATTGCACTCAAAGTATCATGTCCATGTATTCTATGGAAAGTACAGTACGGCAGGTAGGTTTGAGAGTTATCGTCAATACGACGCTTTTTACTTTGACCACTTGTACAGTTTACTGCAATGTGACCTCAGTAACCATAGTCATAAAAAGTTCTAGTGCTATGGTTACTGAATGCACTATGAGTACGAGCAGAGCGTCTACTCGTGGCACTGGCCTTAGACGACTGTCGTGATTGACTTTTTCAGGACCTTTCATTGTTACACAAACAAGGGGTGGTGCAAGAGAATTCATAGAAGTAGTTAATGTAGGTTTGCTGCATGGGAAAGTACCAGGACAAGGACTGCGAGCGGCTCCATATTGCCTGTCACACGTGTGTCTGTGCCACGTGTGCCTGTCCCACGTGTGTCTGTCCCACGTGTGCCTGTCCCACGTGTGTCTGTCCACGTTGTCCTGTCGCACACGTGTGCCTGTCCCACGTGTCTGTCCCACGTTTGTCACACATGTGTCTGTCACACGTGTGTCTGTTACACGTGTGTCTGTCACACGTGTGTCTGTCCCACGTGTGTCTGTCACACGTGTGTCTGTCACACGTGTGTCTGTCACACGTGTGTCTGTCCCACGTGTGCCTGTCTCACGTGTGCCTGTCCCACGTGTGTCTGTCACACGTGCACCTGTCCCACGTGTGTCTGTCACACGTGTCTGTCCCACTGTGTCTGTCCCACGTGTGCTCTGTCCCATGTGTCTGCACAAGTTCTGTCCCACGTGTCGTACGTGTCTGTCACACTGTGTCTGTCCCACTGTGTCTGTCACACGTGTGTCTGTCACACGTGTGTCTGTCCCACGTGTGCCTGTCTCACGTGTGCCTGTCCCACGTGTGCCTGTCTCACGTGTGCCTGTCCCACGTGTGTCTGTCACACGTGTGTTTGTCCCACGTGTGTCTGTCCCACGTGTCTGTCCCACGTGTGTCTGTTCCACTTGTGTCTGTCCCACGTGTGTCTGTCCCACGTGCCTTTCCCACGGGGTCTGTCTCACGCGTGTCTGTCCCACGGGGCCTGTCCCACGTGTGCCTGTTCCACGTGTGCCTGTCCCACGTGTGCCTGTCCCACGTGTGTCTGTCCCACGTGTGCCTGTCCCACGTGTGTCTGTCCCACGTGTGTCTGTCCCATGTGTGTCTGTTCCACGTGTGCCTGTCCCACGTGTGTCTGTCCCACGTGTGTCTGTCCCATGTGTGTATCTCTTCTCTCTCTTTTCTTCTTAACCCCCACCCCTCACCTTCTGTCTTCTTATAGTACTCTAACCCTTCTCAGTTCCACTGTCTCTTCATCCATACCCCTTATTTCCTTTCTTCTCCTCCTCCACCTCTTTCTCCTAATCTTCTTCCTCATTTTCCTTCTGCTCTTCCTCCTCCTCTTCCTCTCTTCCTCGTCCTTGTTGCTCTCGTAGTGCCTCCTTCACCCTCCTATTCTCCTGTACTCTCAACTCTCCGCCTTTACCATAGTATCCAGTAAAGACGGATTTTGCTGAATCAGGAAAGTGTGTGAGCATCAGTACCAACGTTGGCCTAATATTTGTGAAGAATGTACGAGGAATGTGGGAAGCCAGCAGGCAACAGTGCGCTGGTAGTGGTTATTATATTACGGTGGAATAAGTGCTCCTCCTTCACAGCTAGCTAACCTCTTCCTTTTTACTCTTCAACCGTTGAGGTGGAGTAAAAGTATTAGAGCCCAGGCTAGCTCATTCTACAGGCAACACCTAGCAATCCACCCACCGCTGCCTTCCCCCCCAAGTGCCATCAACACCACAACCCCTCCTTCCTCTCCTGCCCTTCCCTCAGCGACTCAAATGCAGCGCTCTGCTTTCTCTCGCCACCTCCCTGCCACAATTTAATACATCTAGAAATTGTGTGAAAAACCGGTTGATGCCTCTTGGCGCGACAGAATTGAAGGCAAGTTTTAGATTTCTGGCACCCAGCTTTAAAAGGCTTAGTTGTAGTGGCGGCGACAGATGGCGCTGACATTGGTCGCCTGGCTGGAGAAAACAACATCAGCTGATTCCCTACTCATAGTAGATTTTCTCAGCAATGGTGGAGACATACAGAAGGAGAGTAAATACAGTGTGTATTGAGGTGCTTGCTGGAGCCATTTACCCTTCTAATGCAGACGTTCTCTTACCTGCTATTCTACGCTTAAATATAGATTCGTCACTGAAAATATTTATGGAATATTGCTAAATGGAGCAACTAGAGTGTTTGTGAAGTTATCGTCGAGTGGTGTCTACGAACGAGCTCTTGATGATTATCAAGAGAAGAGAATGGTTGTGATGGAAGGATTGGAGGTGTGTTTGAGGACGTATCGGCGACGTTCAAGTGGATAAGGATATGTAATATCCCGTTTGAGGCCTATGAAGAGGATGTGAGGATGTTTTCAAGGCTTATGGAGTGATTCATGCGGCAAATGTCGGTAGGTGGGAACAGGGTGCCTACGCAGGTTTGCCAGAAGGATCATATAGTCTGAAGATGTCCTTGAGGGTGCCTATACCATCATATGTCATGATACCTGTCTTTCGCACACAAATATATGTGACATATGCAGGGCAAGTGAGGATGTGTCTGCTATGTGGACAGACGGGGCATTTGATGGTGGCATGAGAGACAAGGACAGTTACCCCAGCAACGACATGGAGAGGAGGTGAGAGGATTGGTGTAGAGAGCCATTTAAGTGACCTGGAGTGAATGTGCCTTCTACAGGGCGTAAGGACGGAGGAGCACGACGATGGAGCGATGTGATGGAGGAAGCGGAGGCAATGGTTGTGTCCTTACCTCCTGTGACTCAACCAGAGGAGGTGAAGGATTATACAGTCGACGTCGGACAGGTGGACGAGAATGATTTGGTGGAATTGACAGATCCTATGTTGGAGGATCTTAGGCAGTTGATTGATAGTCCACCATCCGTGGGCAAGTAGTATGAGCTGCGGAATAACCCAGAAGTTATGGCAAGTCCGGGTGAAGAGCTGAATGAGGATGTGAGTAAAAGTGGTGATGAGGTGAGAGTGTGCGTGGTTGAGGCGGAGGTTCATAAGGAGGACAATGTAGTTAGTGCAATGTCGGAAGAGATCATGGAGGTGGCGGGGGAATCCCACAAGAGATCCAGCGGCTTGGTGGAAGATGATGTGTTGACACCAGGTCAGAGGACAGGGAAGAAAGTGTTAGCAGAAAGGGTTCGGAATAAGAGGGGGTAAAGATAAGAGTGTAGACAAGGAGGGAGGAGTACCCAGGGAGGGGTATGTAGTCAAAGCAGGTGTATCACGAATAATGAAGCATCAGGGAAACCACCTTTAAAGAATTTAAGTGTTTAAGTATGAATGTTAATGGCCTCCGCACTGAGGTCAAGAGGTTGTGGGTTGAGAGAACTTTGCAGAGAGAGGGCATAGATGTTTGTTTCTCCAAGAACATAATTTTAGGAGTGGTAGGGATTTGAGGTTAAAGGGATTTAATCTATACACAGGAAGTTCAGAACTTTTCAAGGGAGGGGCTTTGGTAGGTATTAGGAATCCTGCCCTTTTCATTTGAGGTCGTGGGAGGAGGATGGGGGAGGATTGTAAGGGTAGATGGAGTTTGGGGTGACATTCCGGTTTGTTTTCTGAGTGTGTATATGCCTGCTGTTAATGTGCCTAGTATTAAAGGGGATTTCGTGAGGGATTATTTAGTTCATGCATTAAGGGTCTTCCTGCGGTGATGGTGTTAGCGGGTGACTGGAATTGTGTTATTAGGAGGAATGACGTAGAACCGAGGGGTGCAGGTTGTGTGTTAGGGTGTTGAGAGATGTTGTGGGCGGTAGGGGTTCGAGATGTAGTAGACAGGTTTTGGTAGAACATTTTCTTTATTAGGAAAGGATATGCAGCACGTTTGGATCGGGTGTACGTGTCTTCAAGTATAAATGTGGAAGAGGTGCGTAACATAGATGTTGGGTTTTCAGATCACAGGGTGTGGTGGCTGTCTTGGGGTGGGTGGGTGCCGTTAAATATTATTCGGACTTGTGGAGGTTGAATGTTAGTTTGTTGCAAAGAGAGGGGATCGTGAGGGTTTTGCAGTATGGTGGGAGGGATTCTGGGGTGGGAGTAGGGGCATTTGTGACATTGGAAAGTGGTGGAATTTGATGGCAAAGGAGGCGGTGAGAGGTTATTATAGGAGTGAGTGGGTCGAGGAGGCTGGGTATAGGTATGGGTTACAGAGATATTTGGAAGGGAGGTTAAGGGATTGTTATGGTGGAGGAGGAGGAGGAGGGTGTCATCAACAGGAAATAGCGTATCTTAAAGGTAGACTAAAGGATATTCAGAAGGATGTTTTTAGGGCGATAAGGGTACATAGTCAATTAGAAGAGGTGTTATGGGGAGATAGGCCCTTGGGAACTGTTTTGAGGAGGTTTAGGACACATAGAACAGGAATGACAATCACAGCGTTGAAGGTCGAGGAGGAGATTGGGGGTTATCATAAAGGTCAGGTGTTAAGAACGACGGAAGCGATGTGTGCTTATGCAAGGTACTGGGGTAGAGCGAGGGATGTGGTTTGTAGGGGGATTGTGTTAGAGAACATTCAGGAGAGATTAGGGGAGGAGGAAAGGAAGGGGTTAGGTGGGAGGATTACGATTGACGAGGTATGGCAAGCGGTGCAAAGATTACGTATGGGGAAGGCACCTGGGGTGGATGGGTTACCTGGGGACTTCTATGTATGTCATTGGGATGTTTTGAAGGATGTCTTAGTAAAGGTGCTGAATCAAATGAAGGATAGAGGTACAATGGATGAGGTACAGAGAACTGGGGTGGTGGTGTTAGTACCACGATGTTTTGAGAGGGTATAGGGCTATAACTTTGTTATGCTCTGATTAAAAGATTTTTGCCAAGATACTAGCGAATCGAATGAAAAGGGTGTTGGACAAGGTTTTAGAGGAAGGTCAATTTGGTATACTTGGACGTAGCATTAGGATAGGAAAATAGACTTTGTGGAACAGAAGGAAGGGAGGTTCTAGGGTTAGATTGGGAAACTACGTACGATAGTGTAGATAGGGATATGTTATATGAGATCTTAGGAAGGCAGGGGTTTGGAGGAAATTGTTAGGTGGGTTAGAACTTTGTATGATGTGGGCTTAGCGAGGGTACAGGTTAATGGTAGGTTAGGGGTTCAGGTGAGGTTCGAGAGGGTCTGCGGCAGGGTTGTTCCCTGTCTCAGATCCTGTTTGGGTGTCTGCAGGACCCCTTTATAGGTTGGTTCATGAGGTGGTATGGATGGGGATGAAAAGTGGGATTGTGAGTCGGGCATAGTGGGCTATGTTGATGACACAACAATTATGGTGGGGAGTAGTGAGGGTTTAGGAAATGTTAATAAGATTATTGAGGTGTTTAGAGGGGCAACTGGGATGGGCATCAATAGAACGAAATCGAAGTTGTTGAAGGTAGGTTCGTGGGTGGGTGGGCCATTGGGGAGTAGGGGTGGGTGGATGTGTGTTAATAGCTTAAAAATATGTGGGTCATTTTTAGTCATAATAGTCTGTTGGCAAGGGAATTAAATTCAGAAATGGTGTGGTACTGGATGAAGAGGCTGTGTGTACCACCTAGGGTATGTGAAACGGGTATAGGTTTTTATTGGGCATTTTGGCATCACGGGCACAATTGTGGAGAATGGGCATTATAAGGGAGGGGTTGTGCCTGAAATGCAGTGGACTTGAAACTGTGTATCATGTCATTTATTTTTGTGAGGAGTTGGGGGGTGAGGGGATGGTTTAGAGGGGTTTTGAACAAGGTAGGGGCGGGGGGTTTGTCAACCCTTAGGGCTGTTTAGGGATGTTGAGGCGTGTCCTGAGGATGTTAGACGGGTGGTGGCATATTTAGTGGTGGAGTACATTTACATCTCGTGGAGCAAGAGAGAGGAGCAGGGAGCTGTCCGCATTAGAGCTTTGGCGGCTGGATTCTATAGGACGAGACGTCGTAATCAAGAGGTATATGCAGGAAGGTGGTTATCGGAATCTCACTGTTGTGTTATTGTTGGGGAGGGGGGTGAGGGTCTAACATGAGTGTTTGTGTGTGTGGTATGGTTTTATAAGGGTAGCTGGGGTGTCAGGGGAAATGAGGATGGTTTGTTGTTGATGCTTCAGGTTTTGGGTAGCTCTGCTTATGTTTAAAAAAAAAAAAAATAGTTTTTTTTTTGAGGAGCTAGGAGGAGTGTTGGGACGGTAGTCAGTGAGGTTAGAGCAGAAGGGGTAGTTGGGGGACGGGGGGTGATCAGGGCATCAGGGGAAGCTTGCCTGTTTTCTTACCGCGGGCGTCTACATACTCTATTAGGTGGTGTGAGTCGAAGTAAACTTTTGTTTAAATAAAAAAAAAAGAGTTAGAAATCTATCAGAGATGCCGCCTGTGTGGGTGAGATCTGTATGTTGGTGTATAATGGACTTTTAGTCCAGTACAGCAGGTGTGTATGTATGTTGGGTGTGTGTGTGAGTGGAGTACATATTATTTTCCTTTGTGTTAGATATATAAAGCAACCACCGGTGTTTTTCTGTGTATGTTTTGTCTGTGTTATGCACAAGGGATGTCATATGGTTTCAAGGTTGACATGGTGGTGGTAAACCTTGAACTGTATGGGTATGGGGAGGTTTAATTGATGTGCTCCAGGTTCTAGGAGCACTGTTGTGGTTTACAGAAGTTTTGGTAAGGGTAAAGACTTTTGGAGATTCAGATAATTGATCTTATGTGATTGTTGAATGTAAATACTAATAAAAAAGATTCCATTGACGTTATATTAATTTATAAGATGGTGCGGTAGGACAATTTAGTTTTGGGGGTTTATTGTGGGTTTATAGGTTTCAGTTAGAGTATACCTTTTGTTATAAGTTTATGGTTGTTTGGTACCATATATTATGAAATGTTTTATTTAACCG
>WNWK01037411.1:0-18524 GCA_009830355.1 Cherax destructor | reverse complement strand
AGAAAATTACAACACAACATTATTTTTATAATATTCCTGTCATTCACACAACAAGACGACAGAATAATTGGAATGTTAGTAAGACAGACGTCCCAAAAAGTGCAGGGCCCACCTGTTTTTGTCGTCAAGGGACCCAATATCCCCGGCGCTATTTTTTTTCACCCCTGGGTTTATGTTTTATGTGTGAAAGTTTCCTTATAATCCTGAAGAATTTGGGGAAAAAAATTTAAAAAAGAAAAAAAACTTGTTCAATTTTTAATAAACTTTTCTAGCAAAACTTTATCTTCCATAAGAAAATTTCATGGTAGTGTCTTCTTTACCTTACCACAAGTGTCTCAAACTAGTCACCCAAATTTTCCCAAATGTTTTTTTAAAAATGCTGAAAACAAACTTGTTCATCAAAAATATTGAAATATTAATTTCTGAACCCCTAATTGATGAAGTCAATTTTTTCCTTTCCCAACTTTTCGATTATTTTTTGAAAAAGACTAACAAAATTTAAAACCATAAAGGGAAAAGCCAAAAATTAAGGGGTACAAATTTGTGATATATTGTGTGTGTGTGTGTGTGTGTTTTATGTGTGTGTGTGTGTGTGTGTGTGTGTGTTTTTTGGTTTTTTCCTTTTAAAGGGCGGGTTTTTTTTCCCGTATGTGTCCCGATAAAAGTTTCTTGAAAGCCCTTTTTAAATCCAAAATAGTGGGAAAATAAGTGTGTATAGTTTTTTTATTAAAAAATATCTAATATAAATATGAGAAAATTCCCCAGGATAAAAAAGTCAGACTGTTTTCCTTTCCGCGCCTGTAACCCCACTGATGTCTTCAAATCAACAGACAAAAACAAATAACAAATTTTAAATACTTATTACGTTCTCGGGGAGGTGGACAAACATACTAACACACCAGCACTCATCTACACACAATAAAACTTTCACAAAAAACTTAAATGGTAATTAAGGACAAAAAAAATATTTAAAGTAGATGAATCTTATAACATAAATAAAACTTCAAAATTTGATTGGGGCCTCACCTTGGGGCCTCCCCTTTGGGGGCCCTCACCTTGGGGCCTCACTGGGCCCCTCCCCTTTGGGCCTCATTGGTGGGGAACTGGGGGGAAAACTTGGTCTGGTCTAGCGGGTTTACGGTCGTGGCTGTCTTGGTGGGTGTAATTACTGGACCAGTTTTTTTGGTGTC
This sequence comes from Cherax destructor, assembly GCA_009830355.1. Taxonomy (NCBI): domain Eukaryota; kingdom Metazoa; phylum Arthropoda; class Malacostraca; order Decapoda; family Parastacidae; genus Cherax; species Cherax destructor. The sequence continues at coordinate 17,334 of WNWK01037411.1, read as the reverse complement.
CCCCCATTCCACCCCCCGGGGCTCTCCCGTAGACCAGCAAAAAAAACCCTTTTCCCACCCAGCTAGATCACTGGGGGTCGCTGAGCTGACTTCGGGACCATAACCGGGGGAAGGCGAGACTGGTATAACCTAAAGGGAAGAAGGGGGAGCACCCGGGGTCCCGGATGGATTCCGGGACACGTGGATGGAAAACGGGGATACTGGATGATGGAGACAAAAAGGGATAATATCGGGGGGCAAGATGGACTTAACACAGGGACCGGGGAAAATGGGGATACCGGGAAAGGGGGGAAGGGAGAATATCTGAGGGAACATGGACTTGGGAAAGACAGGATACTGGGAGGGGCCCCCTTGGGGAAGTGGGGAAGGGGAAATATGGGGGACACAGATGGACTCCTGGAAATGGACCTGGGAAAGGGGACCCCGGGAAAGGGGGAAATATCGAGGCGGCCAGAACTCCTTAAAACACGGGCCCCGGGAAACGGGATACTAGTTGAGAGGCGCCTTTTGGGAAGGGGGGAAATATCGGGGGACACAGATGGACTCGGGCCTGGCCCGAAAAGGGGGGATACCTTGGGGTTGGGAAGGGGAATATCGAGGGGAAAACATAGGGAAAAATGGCCCGGGGGAAAGACGTGGATACGGTTGATGAGGCATACCGGGGAAGGGGAAGGGAAAATATCTGAGGGGGGGGGTTTGGGTTTTTTACTAGGTTAGTTGGGGATGGGTTTAGAAAGGGAAAATAAGAGTGTCAAATATGGATTAATTTTTTATATATAAATCTTAAAAAAACAAGGAAGAAAGGTATAGGGGAAAAAACGAAAGGAGCGGGAAAGGGGGGAAAAAAGGAGGGTCTTTAAACAATATTACACAAATAGTCATATGCTAGGAATAAGGGAAGAGTTGGGGATTAGTTGCTAGTGCAGGTAACATTGATGTATTTGCCATAACTGAGACGGGTTAAATACAAAAAATGGGGACATGCCTGCTGAATGTCATATACAGGGTTTAAATTGTTCCAAAGACAGATGTATCGGGAAAGGGGGTGGGGTGGCCTGTATGTCGAGATCGCTTGAACGGTTGAAAAAACGGGTATAAAGTCTGAAATAACACATACAGAGTTGCTTGGATAGAATTTTCAGATGGGCATAAAAATTTGATTTTAGGTGGATATACCGTCCCCCAAACTTAGATAGGACCAAGGAGACTACTATGGGAGGAAATTGTTAAGGCCAAAATGCACGATAACGTAGTAATTCTAGAAGACTTCAACTTTAGTCAGATTGATTGGAATTTCTTGACTGGGAATTTAGAATCTAACAACTTTTGAAGTAGTTCAGTTGTTTTTGAAGCAGTTTGTGACAGAACCAACAGGAAAATAACCTGCTTGACTTGGTTCTGGCAAACAAGAAACTTGTTAATAATTAAGAAATTAAGAGGAACTCAGAAAGTGACCACAAATCAAATACTTTTAGCATTGAATGGAGATTATAGTGAGGATAACTCACTAACGGTCCCTGATTTTCGCTTAGCAGATTACAATGGGCTTAGACAACACTTATCATCTTGGACTGGGGTAACGAAGAGAGCCAATAATGACAGCTTTCTAAACACTATACAGCTGCCCAAATAACATTTATCCAGTATAAAGAAATTAGATCGAATAGAAATGACCCAAAATGGATGAATAATAGGCTCAAATATCTTTTAAGGCAGAAGAAAGTAATTTATAGGCATATCAAAAAGAGGTGAGGGTCATCTTATGTGTCAGTATATTGACATTAGAAAGACGTTAAAAGGGGATAAGAAAAGCTAAACGCTAATACGAAATTAAAGTTGCTAGGGATTCGAAAACTAGCCCAAAAGTTTTTCCAGGTGTATAGAACAAAAGTTGAGATAAGATAGGTCCCCTTAAAATAACATGGGTATCTTACTGACAAAGACAATGAAATGTGCTCTATTTTTAATAATTATTTCTCTCGGTTTTCACTCAGAAGACATAAATATCCCAATAATTAGGTTTTTTAGTTGGCCTGAAGAAGATAAATTATGTAATATCACAGTCACTAGCGAAATGGTTATTTAACAGATAGACCGTTTGAAGCAAAATAAACGCCGGGTCCTGATGAGCTTTTTTCAAGGGTTCTTAAGGAATGCAAAATGGAACTCTGTGAACCTTTAACTAATATATTTAATTTATTTCTTCAAACAGGTGTAGTGTCTGATATGTGAAAGATGGCTAATGTAATTCTATTTTTAAAGCAGGAGGCAAGTCGTTACCATCAAATTACGCCAATAAGCCTAACCTCAATTGTAGGCAAATTACTAGAGTCAATTATAGCTGATAATATAAAAGCCATCTCGATAGGCATAATTTGATCAGTGAACTCAGCATGGATTCACCAGGGGCCGTTCCTGCCTAACTAATTTATTAACTTTCTTCAGTAAGGCTTTTGAGGCCGTTGATCATGATAAGAATTTGATATTGTTTATTTGGATTTTAGTAAGACTTTGATAGAGTACCACATCAGAGACTGTTGAAGAAAGTGGCAGCTCATGGCAGTTGGAAAGTGCTGTCATGGATTGAGTCATGGCTCACCAATAGGAAGCAGAGAGTGTGCATAAATGGGGTTAAACGAGTGGGGATCTGTAACAAGTGGCGTACCGCAGGGATAGGTTTAAGCCCATTGATGTTTATTATAAATTACGAGGGAATTACTAGTGATATGAGCAAATTGCTGATGACACAAGATAGGTAGGATAATCGATTCAGACATAGATGTCTCGGAACTTCAGGAGGATTTAGACAAACTGAATTCTGGTCAGAAAAGTGGCAGATGCATTCAATGTAGATAAATGCAATGTTGAACTTAGCCGTACAGAATGCAAACAGGATTTGGGGGTTATGTAAGCAGCAACCTTAAACCAAGAAAGCAATGCCTGAGAGTACAAATAAGGCAAATAGATTACTGGGATTTATATCAAGAAGTGTAAGCAACAGAAGTTCAGAGGTTATACTACATCTTCATACATCATTAGTAAGGCTCACCTAGATTACGCAGCTCATTTCTGGTCTCCATTTTACAGATTGGATATAAATTCGTTAGAAAATATTCAGCGACGAATTACAAAGTTAATTCATAGCATTAGAAATATTTTGTATGAGGAAAGATTGAAGACCCTTAAATTACATTCACTTGTAAGACGAAGAATTATCGGGTTGGGTTCGAGAGAGATATAGGTTGTCAAGGACACACTGTAGGAGGGTTACGTTATATTAACGAGTCTTGAAAGGGAGAGATACCAGGCCACGTCTGTTCTAGGGTAGGTCTAGGCGGTTATGAGGCCGATGCCCAGGTGGACGCCTCTCACATGAGCGGGTATTGTGACGTCACACGCAAAGGGACCAGCTGTATAAGCTAAGATGAATACTAATACACTACACAAGTGTATATATAATACTGACACGACAGAATGAGGGAGACATGATCGAAGTGTATAAGTGAAAGATGGGTATTAATAAAGGGGTATAAATAAGGTCTTGAGGATATCTCTCCAAGAGAGAACACGCAATAATGGATTCAAATTAGAAAAGTTTAGATTTAGAAAGGATATAGGAAAGTATTGGTTTGGAAATAGAGTAGTTGATGAGTGGAACAGTCTGCTTAGTAGGATTATTGAGGCTAAAACCTTGGGTAGTTTCAAATTTAGGTTGGATAAAGACATGAGTGAGAGGGGTTGGATTTGAGTGGACTCACACATGAGTAAATAGAATTATCAAAGCTTATTGCTTGGGTAGAATTGAAAATTAGGTTTGGCAAATATTCTGTTAATGGGGTGGATTGTGGAGGATCTGCCTAGTATGGGCCAATAGGCCTGCTGCAGTGTTCCTCCTTTCTTATGTTCTTATGACACAGATGGACTCCTGGACACATGGACCTGGGAAAAGCGAGGATACCTTGGGGAAGATGGGAAGGGAGAATATCTGAGGCGGACAGATGGACTCCTGGACACATGGACCTGGGAAAGGCGAGGATACCTTGGGGAAGTGGGGAAGGGAGAATATCTGAGGCGGACAGATGGAATCCATATCAGCTGATATGTTTGGGAGTGTCCTTAAGGTAAACAGAAGGACCTGATTTCCTTTACTGTTTAGGAGTTATGACAATGGCAACAAAGAATTTTAGCGGAAACATAACTTCATTCTAGATATCTTTACTTCACTTTCGATTTAAGAAAAACAGCAAAAGGACAATGATAAACGTCTCTCAAAATAACATGTAACAGATTTAAGCTGACCGGGAAAAAATCCTTGAATTTACTATATATTTAATACATAAGATGTACTTTGTGTAGATGAATGGTTCAGAGAACCGACAAGTTATAAAATGGAATGAACACATCGACTCCAGGCCGAGGACTGATAACCTCAAACTCCTCCTCTCCTTACACCTTCTACTTTGTATTGACTGATGAAGCCACTGTGTGGCGAAACGTTTCCTCAATAAAGATACCCAAGTGTTGCATATGTGTCTAATTTATAAGATGTACTTTGATGTAAGCCAGAACATATGCTGAACACTTTACTAACAAACCACAAAATGATTCTGGTTCACACTTACATATGTGACTGTGAATGTTACGGTAAACAGTGACGATGGTTGAAAAGTTAAGGTGACGCTCTGTTGGACACATGTGATGAATTGTGGATGAACCGAAATGAATACTTGAAAGTTAGTTGTAATGGTGTATGGATGATGGAAATTTTAGGTAAGAGATGGTTGATAGTTGTTGTGATAGATGGTTGATAGTTGTTGTGATAGATGGTTGATAGTTGTTGTGATAGATGGTTGATAGTTGTTGTGATAGATGGTTGATGGTAAACTGAAGTTGTGGTCAGTTGATAAGTTGAAAATACTGATGGGTGATGGTGAGATGTTATGAATAGATGATAATGTGTTGTGGTGTTGCATATTTGTAGATGAGTTATAGTGAGGGATGGTTGATGATTAGTTGAAATTATGGCTGGTTGATGGTTGATATTGGTGATGGATAGTTAATAAATTGATTGTTTATTCTTTCTGTCCCAATGTGCGTATTAAGATGTGTGTTCACATATCTGTGCTTTTCTTTGTGTTTATAATCATTGTTATTTTTTCTGGTGTTTCCTTTCCACTTCCCAATAGTGAAGCAGGTTAGAATCCTTTCCCTGTAAGTCACGTATGTCTTAGAAAACAAATACAAGGTGACCAGAGCTTGAGTAGATGTAGTAGACCTGAAATAACACTATGATACTCATCCAAGATATTTTCTCAGCTACTCTGCTTAGTGGAACAGTAATGACATGTAGGTTTAAACTGAACATAAAAACAAACATATTTTTGGCGCTCAATGGTGCAAGAAATATGTGAAGGACTTATGAGTAACCATACAAGGAAGTTATGAGGGACCTATGAGTAACCATACAAGGAAGTTATGAGGGACCTATGAGTAACCATACAAGGAAGTTATGAGGGACCTATGAGTAACCATACAAGGAAGTTATGAGGGACCTATGAGTAACCATACAAGGAAGTTATGAGGGACCTATGAGTAACCATACAAGGAAGTTATGAGACCATGGTAACACACGTATGGACCGTAACCATACAAGGAAGTTATGAGGGACCTATGAGTAACCATACAAGGAAGTTATGAGGGACCTATGAGTAACCATACAAGAAAGTTATGAGGGACCTATGAGTAACCATACAAGGGAAAGTTATGAGGGACCTATGAGTAACCATACAAGGAGTTATGAGGGACCTATGAGTAACCATACAAGGAAGTTATGAGGGACCTATGAGTAACCATACAAGGAAGTTATGAGGGACCTATGAGTAACCATACAAGAAAGTTATGAGGGACCTATGAGTAACCATACAAGAAAGTTATGAGGGACCTATGAGTAACCATACAAGAAAGTTATGAGGGACCTATGAGTAACCATACAAGGTAGTTATGAGGGACCTATGAGTAACCATACAAGGAAGTTATGAGGGACCTATGAGTAACCATACAAGGAAGTTATGAGGGACCTATGAGTAACCATACAAGGAAGTTATGAGGGACCTATGAGTAACCATACAAGGAAGTTATGAGGGACCTATGAGTAACCATACAAGGAAGTTATGAGGGACCTATGAGTAACCATACAAGAAAGTTATGAGGGACCTATGAGTAACCATACAAGGTAGTTATGAGGGACCTATGAGTAACCATACAAGGAAGTTATGAGGGACCTATGAGTAACCATACAAGGAAGTTATGAGGGACCTATGAGTAACCATACAAGGTAGTTATGAGGGACCTATGAGTAACCATACAAGGAAGTTATGAGGCACCTATGAGTAACCATACAAGGAAGTTATGAGGGACCTATGAGTAACCATACAAGGTAGTTATGAGGGACCTATGAGTAACCATACAAGGAAGTTATGAGGGACCTATGAGTAACCATACAAGGAAGTTATGAGGGACCTATGAGTAACCATACAAGGAAGTTATGAGGGACCTATGAGTAACCATACAAGGAAGTTATGAGGGACCTATGAGTAACCATACAAGCAAGTTATGAGGGACCTATGAGTAACCATACAAGGAAGTTATGAGGGACCTATGAGTAACCACACACGGAAGTTATGAGGGACCTATGAGTAACCATATAGGAAGTTATGAAGGACCTATGAGTAACCATATAGGAAGTTATGAGGGACTTATGAGTAACCATACAAGGAAGTTATGAGGGACCTATGAGTAACCATACAAGGAAGGTATGAAGTATTTATGAGTAACCATATAGGAAGTTATGAGGGACTATGAGTAATCATATAGGAAGTTATGAGGGACTATGAGTAACCATATAGGAAGTTATGAGGGACCTATGAGTAATCATATAGGAAGTTATGAGGGACCTATGAGTAACCATACAAGGAAGGTATGAAGTATTTATGAGTAACCATACAAGGAAGTTATGAAGAACCTATGAGTAACCATATAGGAAGTTATGAGGGACTATGAGTAACCATATAGGAAGTTATGAGGGACTATGAGTAACCATATATTAAGTTATGAGGGACCTATGAGTAACCATACAAGGAAGTTATGAGGGACCTTTAAGTAACCATAAAGGAAGTTATGAGGGACCCATGAGTAACCATGTAGAAGTAATGTTAGGGACCCATGATTAAAAATGTAGGAAGTAAATAACAGAAGGTCACAACACCGAGACTGAAACAATACACAAATAACTCGCACCTAGAAGAGCTTACCACCACGTTTCGGTCCGACTTGGACCATTTACAAAGTCACACTGTCTTAACACTGGCTTAACACTGGCTTAACACTGGCTTAACACTGGCTTAACACTGTATGTGTTAACCCAGCAATTACTAGATTCTAGAGAAAATTTTCCTAAGCCAGAAACTATAGGTTTTTCTTATGGATGTGGTACAGAACACGTACTGAACACGTTGATATGGGTTAGTACATTGAATGAACATGTTGATCAGAAACAGATCTGGAATAAAACATTCACTGAACATTCACATAAAACGCTAAATGTTGTTCACACCTGTATAGACCCATGTGAGTCCTGCTTCACATAATGTGAATGGTTGATAGTGAGTTATGGTGGTGAATGATTGGGGTGAGTTGTGATGGATGGTTGATGGTGAGTTGTCGTGATGGATGCTTTATAATGAGTTGACTTGATGGTAAGTTGTGGATATGGATGGTTGATGGTGAGTTGTGATTATTGATGGTGGGTTGTAGTTATGGATGGTTGATGGTGAGTTGGGTTGAGGTAATGGATGGTTGATGGTGAACTGCAGTGATGGTTTATAGTGAGTTGATTTAATGGATGTTTTATAGTGAGATGTGGTAAGAGACGGTTGAAGATGAGTTATAGAGATGGATAGTTGAAGATGAGTTGTGGAGATGGATGGTTGAAGATGAGTTGAAATTTTGGGAGTAAACTGTGATTTATAGTAATGGATAGTTAATGAACAATGTTAATACACGAGAGTTGTTCTAATGTTCCATTGTGTTGGTCAGCTCAGGTGTGTTGCCTAAGTTGTTCTAATGTTCCATTGTGTTGGTCAGCTCAGGTGTGTTGCCTAAGTTGTTCTAATGTTCCATTGTGTTGGTCAGCTCAGGTGTGTTGCCTAAGTTGTTCTAATGTTCCATTGTGTTGGTCAGCTCAGGTGTGTTGCCTAAGTTGTTCTAATGTTCCATTGTGTTGGTCAGCTCAGGTGTGTTGCCTAAGTTGTTCTAATGTTCCATTGTGTTGGTCAGCTCAGGTGTGTTGCCTAAGTTGTTCTAATGTTCCATTGTGTTGCGTCTTCAGTTTGATGTGATATTCCTTATATCCAATTCCACTTTATCCTTATTTCTTATACCAGGTCAACCTTATATCCCATACTAGTTCATCCTTATTTTACATACCAGGTTATCTTTCTTCTGTGTCACTTTCTTCTGTGTCACTTTCTTCTGTGTCACTTTCTTCTGTGTCACTTTCTTCTGTGTCACTTTCTTCACAGCTTCTTCCCCATCGGAGGGGACACAAATGAACTCCTGGACACATGAACCTGGGGATATATCCTAAGGGAAGTAGGGAAGGGGAGACATCCGGGGCCCACGGATGGATTCCTGGACACATGGACCTGGGAAAGGCGACGATACCTTAGGGAAGTGGGGAAGGGAGAATATGTGTGTGTGTGTGTGTGTGCGTAGTTTTTTACCTGTATGAATGATGGTGAATCAGCAGTCTGCCTTTGCGGAGAATATCTGAGGCGGAAAGACGTGGATACTGGTTGGTGAGGCAGACCTTGGGGAAGTAGGGAAGGGAGGATATCTGAGGGGACACAGACGGACTCCTGGACACATGGACATAGGGAAAGCATAAAAAACACAGTAAGTGGTCGGGTGGACCTTAAAGACGAACCGTGGCAAGGTCTGGTAACTGAGGCTGACAGTGGTCGTAAATAATAATGACAATTTCGATTTCTTAGCATTTCGTGAAAGCTTAATTTTTTTATTACGGGTGATGTGTTGGATGATGGTTTTCATAAATCATCACCAGCAATCACATCATCACCATCAATCACATCATCACCATCAATCACATCATCACCAGCAATCACATCATCACCAGCAATCACATCATCACCATCAATCACATCATCACCATCAATCACATCATCACCAGCAATCACATCATCACCATCAATCACATCACCATCAATCACATCATCACCAGCAATCACATCATCACCATCAATCACATCATCACCAGCAATCACATCATCACCATCAATCACATCATCACCATCAATCACATCATCACCATCAATCACATCATCACCAGCAATCACATCATCACCATCAATCACATCATCACCAGCAATCACATCATCACCATCAATCACATCATCACCAGCAATCACATCATCACCATCAATCACATCATCACCATCATCACCATCAATCACATCATCATCAATTATGCGACTCTCTTATACTTATATTTTTTTTGCATATCAACGATTATCATTTTATCAAGGTATCAGACGATACCTGAAGATTTTTAACTTCATTTCAACTACCTATTCTTCAGTCTGGTGAGCTGAGGCAAGGTGTAAATACCAACCCTGTGGTGACATTACATGTATCTGTCATGTCTGGGCATGTTATCTTTGTTGCCATCCTCCGCACCGGATTAATAACATAAGCTTAGCCGATCCTGGTGAGAGTGTAGACCTGGACCTGGTGAGAGTGTAGACCTGGACCTGGTGAGAGTGTAGACCTGGACCTGGTGAGAGTGTAGACCTGGACCTGGTGAGAGTGTAGTGGGGACCTGGTGAGAGTGTAGTGTGGACCTGGTGAAAGTGTAGTGTGGACCTGGTGAGAGTGAGTGTAGACCTGGTGAGAGTGTAGTGTGGACCTGGTGAGAGTGTAGTGGAGACCTGGTGAGAGTGTAGTGTGGACCTGGTGAGAGTGTAGTTTGGACCTGGTGAGAGTGTAGTGTGGACCTGGTGAGAGTGTAGTGTGGACCTGGTGAGAGTGTAGTGTGGACCTGGTGAGAGTGTAGTGTGGACCTGGTGAGAGTGTAGTGGGGACCTGGTGAGAGTGTAGTGTGGACCTGGTGAGAGTGTAGTGTGGACCTGGTGAGAGTGAGTGTAGACCTGGTGAGAGTGTAGTGTGGACCTGGTGAGAGTGTAGTGTGGAAATGGTGAGTGTAGTGTGGACCTGGTGAGAGTGTAGTTTGGACCTGATAAGAGTGTAGTGTGGACCTGGTGAGAGTGTAGTGTGGACCTGGTGAGAGTGTAGTTTGGACCTGGTGAGAGTGTAGTGTGGACCTGGTGAGAGTGTAGTGTGGACCTGGTGAGAGTGTAGTGTGGACCTGGAGAGTGTAGTGTGGACCTGGTGAGAGTGTAGTGTGGATCTGGTGAGAGTGTAGTGTGGACCTGGTGAGAGTGTTGTGTGGACCTGGTGAGAGTGTAGTGTGGACCTGGTGAGAGTGTAGTGTGGACCTGGTGAGAGTGTAGTGTGGACCTGGTGAGAGTGTAGTGTGGACCTGGTGAGAGTGTAGTGTGGTCCTGGTGAGAGTGTAGTGTGGACCTGGTGAGAGTGTAGTGTGGACCTGGTGAGAGTGTAGTGTGGACCTGGTGAGAGTGTAGTGTGGACCTGGTGAGAGTGTAGTGTGGACCTGGTGAGAGTGTAGTGTGGACCTGGTGAGAGTGTTGTGTGGTCCTGGTGAGTGTAGTGTGGACCTGGTGAGTGTAGTGTGAACCTGGTGAGTGTAGTGTGGACCTGGTGAGAGTGTAGTGTGGACCTGGTGAGAGTGTAGTGTGGACCTGGTGAGAGTGTAGTGTGGACCTGGTGAGAGTGTAGTGTGGTCCTGGTGAGAGTATAGTGTGGACCTGGTGAGTGTAGTGTGGACCTGGTGAGAGTGTAGTGTGGTCCTGGTGAGAGTGTAGTGTGGACCTGGTGAGAGTGTTGTGTGGTCCTGGTGAGAGTGTAGTGTGGACCTGGTGAGAGTGTAGTGTGGATCTGGTGAGAGTGTAGTGTGGACCTGGTGAGAGTGTAGTGTGGTCCTGGTGAGAGTGTAGTGTGGACCTGGTGAGTGTAGTGTGGACCTGGTGAGTGTAGTGTGGACCTGGTGAGAGTGTAGTGTGGTCCTGGTGAGTGTAGTGTGGACCTGGTGAGTGTAGTGTGGACCTGGTGAGAGTGTAGTGTGGACCTGGTGAGTGTAGTGTGGACCTGGTGAGTGTAGTGTGGACCTGGTGAGTGTAGTGTGGACCTGGTGAGAGTGTAGTGTGGACCTGGTGAGAGTGTAGTGTGGTCCTGGTGAGTGTAGTGTGGACCTGGTGAGAGTGTAGTGTGGACCTGGTGAGAGTGTAGTGTGGTCCTGGTGAGAGTGTAGTGTGGACCTGGTGAGAGTGTAGTGTGGACCTGGTGAGAGTGTAGTGTGGTCCTGGTGAGAGTGTAGTGTGGACCTGGTGAGAGTGTAGTGTGGACCTGGTGAGTGTAGTGTGGACCTGGTGAGTGTAGTGTGGACCTGGTGAGAGTGTAGTGTGGACCTGGTGAGAGTGTAGTGTGGTCCTGGTGAGTGTAGTGTGGACCTGGTGAGAGTGTAGTGTGGACCTGGTGAGTGTAGTGTGGACCTGGTGAGAGTGTAGTGTGGTCCTGGTGAGTGTAGTGTGGACCTGGTGAGTGTAGTGTGGTCCTGGTGAGAGTGAGAACACGGGTGGTCCCCCCAACAATGTGGCTCAGTTCTTTATGTTTAGTCACTTTGAAGGAGGTGTCTCACCCGGTGAAAAGATCTTAATCCAGATATTTGGAGTTTCTCTCATCTTCCTTCTTTCTAATCTGATTTCCTCCTATTCATTCTTTCGAATCTGATTTCCTCCTATTACCTCTTTCGAATCTGATTTCCTCCTATTCATCAGGTATTATATATTTACTGATGAACACATTGCATAACAATCTTCCCGGTTAATTAACACCATCAATGTCCTGTACCACCATCTCTCGTGGCTGAAATTATGGCTGCTTGATTGTGACTGTTGGCTTCTTCTTTCTGTCTCAATGTTCACATAAATATTAAAAAATAAATCTTATAAATCTTCGATGTTCAGTGTTCACATATCTGTGCTTTTCTCTGTGTTTATAATCATTGTTCATTTTTCTGGTGTTTCCTTTCCACTTGACATTGTGAAGCAGCTTAGAATCCTTTCCCTGTAAGTCACGTTTGTCCTAGAAAGCAACATCAAGGTGACCACAACTTGACTAGACATAGTGGACCAAAGATAACACTATGATTGTCATCCAAGATATTTTTTCAGCTACACAGCTTGGGGAACAGTTATGAAATGTAGACTTAAACTGAACATAAAAAAAACCACTCGATGGTTTAAGAAAAATGTGAAGAACCTATGAGTCACCATACAATGAAGTTGAGGAACCTATGAGTCACCATACAATGAAGTTGAGGAACCTATGAGTCACCATACAATGAAGTTGAGGAACCTATGGGTCATCATACTATGAAGCTATGAGGAACCTATGGGTCACCATACAATGAAGTTATGAGGGACCTATGAGTCATCATACAACGAAGTTATGAGGAACCTATGGGTCATCATACAATGAAGTTATGAGGAACCTATGGGTCACCATACAATGAAGTTATGAGAAACCTATGAGTCACCATACAATGAAGTTGAGGAACCTATGAGTCACCATACAATGAAGTTATGAGGAACCTATGGGTCATCATACAATGAAGCTATGAGGAACCTATGAGTCACCATACAATGAAGTTATGAGGGACCTATGAGTCATCATACAATGAAGTTATGAGGAACCTATGGGTCATCATACAATTAAGTTATGAGGAACCTATGAGTCACCATACAATGAAGTTATGAGGAACCTATGGGTCAAAAATATAATTAAGTTGAGGAACCTTTGAGTCATTATACAATGAAGTTGAGGAACCTATGAGTCACCATTCAATGAAGTTGAGGAACCTATGAGTCACTATTCAATGAAGTTGAGGAACCTATGAGTCACTATTCAATGAAGTTATGAGGAACCTATGAGTCACTATTCAATGAAGTTGAGGAACCTATGAGTCACCATACAATGAAGTTATGAGGAACCTATGAGTCACTATTCAATGAAGTTGAGGAACCTATGAGTCACCATTCAATGAAGTTGAGGAACCTATGAGTCACCATACAATGAAGTTGAAGAACCTATGAGTCACCATTCAATGAAGTTGAGGAACCTATGGGTCACCATACAATGAAGTTGAAGAACCTATGAGTCACCATACAATGAAGTTGAGGAACCTATGGTCACCATTCAATGAAGTTGAAGAACCTATGAGTCACCATTCAATGAAGTTGAAGAACCTATGAGTCACCATTCAATGAAGTTGAGGAACCTATGAGTCACCATACAATGAAGTTGAGGGACCTATGAGTCACCATTCAATGAAGTTGAGGAACCTATGAGTCACCATTCAATGAAGTTGAGGAACCTATGAGTCACCATACAATGAAGTTGAGGGACCTATGAGTCACCATACAATGAAGTTGAGGAACCTATGGGTCACCATACAATGAAGTTATGAAGAACAAATGGGTCATCATACAATGAAGTTATGAGGAACCTATGAGTCACCATACAATGAAGTTATGAGGGACCTATTCGTCAATATACAATGAAGTTGAGGAACCTATGGGTCACCATACAATGAAGTTATGAGGAACCTACGGTTTTAGAAAAGAAGTTAAAGGTTTGGTATACAAATGCAGATGGTATAACAAATAAATGTGAGGAGTGGCATGAAAGAATAAAGGAGACATCCCCAGACATAATAGCACTCACAGAAACGAAACTCACCAGGATGATAACAGATGCAATCTTCCCACCCGGATATCAAATCCTCAGGAAAGATAGAGGGAGCAGAGGGGGAGGAGGAGTTGCACTGCTCATTAAGAACAGGTGGGGATTTGAGGAAGTGGAAGGAATGGATGGAATGGGTGAAAGGGACTACATAGTAGGAACAATTCAGTCTGAGGGCCATAAGGTGATAATTGCTGTAATGTACAACCCGCCACAGAACTGCAGGAGGCCAAGAGAAGAATACGACGAGAGCAACAGAGCAATGGTAGACACACTAGCCGAGGTAGCCAGAAGAGCCCACATGGGGAGAGCAAAGTTACTAGTTATGGGTGATTTCAATCACAAAGAGATTGATTGGGAAAACCTAGAGCCCCATGGGGGTCCTGAATCATGGAGAGCCAAGATGATGGATGTGGTACTGGAAAACCTCATGCATCAACATGTTAGAGACACTACCAGAGAGGAGGTGGGGATGATCCAGCAAGACTGGACCTAGTATTCACCTTGAGTAGTTCGGACATCGAGGATATCACGTATGAAAGGCCCCTTGGAGCTAGTGATCATTTGGTTCTGTGTTTTGATTATATAGTTGAGCTACAAGTGGAGAGGGAGCAGGAATAGGAAGGAGAAACGAAACTACAAAAGGGGGACTACACAGGCATGAGGAACTTCCTACAAGACGTTCAGTGGGAGAGAGAATTGGCAGGAAAACCAGTAAAAGAAATGATGGAATATGTGACAACCAAATGCAAAGAGGCAGAGGAGAGGTTTGTCCCCAAGGAAACAGAAGTAATGGGAAGACCAGAACGAGTCCTTGGTTCACCCAGAGGTGTAGGGAGGCAAAAACTGAGTGTAATAGAGAATGGAAAAAGTACAGAAGACAAAGGACCCAGGAAAATAAAGAGATTAGCCGAAGAGCCAGAAACGAATATGCACAGGTAAGAAGGGAGGCTCAGCGACAATATGAAAATGATATAGCATCAAAAGTCAAGTCTGACCCGAAGCTGTTGTATAGCCACATCAGGAGGAAAACAACAGTCAAGGACCAGGTAATCAGGCTGAGAAAGGAAGGTGGGAGTTCACAATAAACGACCAAGAGGTATGTGAGGAGCTCAACATGAGATTTAAAGAAGTATTTACACAGGAGACAGGTAGGACTCCAGGAATTCAGAATAGGAGGTATACCAACAAGTGCTGGATGAAATACACACAACCGAGGAGGAGGTGAAGAAGCTGCTATGTGAACTCGATACCTCAAAAGCGGTGGGACCGGATAACATTTCTCCGTGGGTCCTTAGAGAGGAGCAGAGATGTTGTGTGTGCCACTAACACAAATCTTCAACACATCCATTGAAACTGGGCAACTACCTGAGGCGTGGAAGATGGCAAATGTAGTCCCAATTTTTAAGAAAGGAGACAGACACGAGGCATTAAACTACAGACCTGTGTCACTGACGTGTATAGTATGCAAAGTCATGGAGAAGATCATCAGGAGGAGAGTGGTGGAGCACCTAGAAAGACACAAGCTTATAAACGACAACCAGCACGGTTTCAGGGAAGGAAAATCCTGTGTCACAAACCTACTGGAGTTTTATGATAAGGTAACAGAAGTAAGACACGAGAGAGAGGGGTGGATAGACTGCATTTTTTGGACTGCAAGAAGGCGTTCGACACAGTTCCTCACAAGAGGTTAATGCAAAAGCTAAAGGATCAGGCACACGTAACAGGAAAAACACTGCAATGGATCAGAGAATATCTGACAGGGAGGCAACAACGAGTCATGGTACGTGACGAGATGTCAGAGTGGGGACCTGTGACGAGTGGAGTTCCACAAGGGTCAGTCCTAGGACCTGTACTGTTTTTGGTATATGTGAATGACATAACGGAAGGGATAGACTCAGAAGTGTCCCTGTTTGCAGATGATGTGAAGTTAATGAGAAGAATAAAATCAGTCGAGGATCAGGCAGGACTACAAAGAGACCTGGACAGGCTGCAAGCCTGGTCCAGTAACTGGCTCCTTGAATTTAACCCTGCCAAATGTAAAGTCATGAATATCGGGGAAGGGCAAAGAAGACCGCAGACAGAGTATAGTCTAGGTGGCCAAAGACTGCAAGCCTCACTCAAAGAAAAGATCTTGGGGTGAGTATAATACGAGCACATCTCCTGAGGCACACATCAATCAGATAACTGCTGCAGCATACGGGCGGCTGGCAAACCTAAGAATAGCGTTCCAATACCTCACTAAGGAATCATTCAAGACTCTGTATACCATATACGTCAGGCCCATACTGGAGTATGCAGCACCGGTTTGGAACCCACACCTGGTCAAGCACGTCAAGAAATTAGAGAAAGTGCAAAGGTTTGCAACAAGACTAGTCCCAGAGCTAAGGGGATTGTCCTACGAAGAAAGGTTAAGGAAATCGGCCTGACGACACTAGAGGACAGGAGGGTTAGGGGAGACATGATAACGACATATAAAATACTGCGAGGAATAGATAAGGTGGACAGAGACAAGATGTTCCAGAGAGGGGACACAGAAACAAGGGGTCATAATTGGAAGTTGAAGACTCCTATGAGTCAAAGGGATGTTAGGAAGTATTTCTTCACTCATAGAGTTGTCAGGAAGTGGAATAGCTTAGAAAGCGACATAGTGGAGGCAGGAACCATACATAGTTTTAAGACTAGGTTTGATAAAGCTCATGGAGCAGGGAGAGAGAGGACCTAGTAGCAATCAGTGAAGAGGCGGGGCCAGGAGCTATGACTCGACCCCTGCAACCACAAATAGGTGAGTACAATGAAGTTATGAAGAACCTATGAGTCACCATACAATGAAGTTGAGGAACCTGTGGGTCATCATACAATGAAGTTATGAGGAACCTACGGGTCACCATACAATGAAATTATGAGGAACCTATGAGTCACTACACAATGAAGTTATGAGGAACCTATGAATCACCATACAATGAAGTTGAGGAACCTACGGGTCATCATACAATGAAGTTATGAGGAACCTATGAGTCACCATACAGTGAAGTTGAGGAACCTATGAGTCACCATACAATGAAGTTATGAGGGACCTATGAATCACCATACAATGAAGTTGAGGAACCTATGGGTCACCATACACTGAAGTTATGAGGAATCTATGAGTCACCATTCAATGAAGTTGAGGTACCTATGGGTCACCATTCAATGAAGTTATGAGGAACCTTTGAGTCACCATACAATGAAGTTGAGGAACCTATGGGTCTTCATACAATGAAGTTATGAGGAACCTATGATTCACCATACAATGAAGTTATGAGGAACCTATGAATCACCATACAATGAAGTTGAGGAACCTACGGGTCATCATACAATGAAGTTATGAGGAACCTA
>WNWK01037410.1:0-18524 GCA_009830355.1 Cherax destructor | reverse complement strand
AAAATATATTGCCCCAAAGGAGCGTATGTCCATATTTCAGTCTTAGATGGACTGAAAGGCGTTTTACTCACTGTTTTGGACTAAAAAGTCCAAGCATAACCACCGTCAATAGGTAAAATTTTGTTGTTCTTGACTACAAGAACTGCGCAGTCCCCTGCATGACCAGAACACAAAATTCTTACCTTGCTCATGTAACTTTGAGCGATAGTGTTGGCTCCACCATATACGGCGGAAATGCTGTCTTAATTGTAGAATGCCGCTGAAGTCACCGTCTTGTTTTGATGGAATTCACTTGCGATTGTCTCTACGTTTGTCTTTTTGCAGTAAGAAGCTGCGCACACTTCTGAATATACTGCAATGTTGATGTTATTCACTAAACGCGCTGGAACAGAGTTCTTATCTTATTTCCCGACGTTAGTGGAGATTAAAATAAAAATAACGGACGCGTACGACTATTGTCTCTGTTGATTTACGTCGCCTCGCGCAGCATGACCCCTAGAGTCGTATGACCTCTACGGAGCCTGTATTCAATCTGACCGCTCGTGCTGCCTTTTGCAGTCTCGTGCAGACTTGTGGTGCCACGAGGTGCCTCGTGGTGCTGTGGTCAGCACAATTTGTGACACACTGTTGTCAGTACATCTGGCTTGAATTATATTGTTTTTCTCAGCCAGACGCGCCTCCTCTGGCCCTTTCCTAAAGGAGGAAAGGGTGAGGGCCCTTAACAAGGGTAGTAAGGGCGCATACCCCCCTCCTTTAGAGAATTTTCTCCACATACACAGTACGCACCTTCTGTGTCCTCTAGTGAGTATACACAGTATGCACCTTCTGTGTCCTCTAGTGAGTATACACAGTATGCACCTTCTGTGTCCTCTAGTGAGTATACACAGTATGCACCTTCTGTGTCCTCTAGTGAGTATACACAGTACGCACCTTCTGTGTCCTCTAGTGAGTATACACAGTATGCACCTTCCCTGTCCTCTAGTGAGTATACACAGTATGCACCTTCTGTGTCCTCTAGTGAGTATACACAGTATGCACCTTCTGTGTCCTCTAGTGAGTATACACAGTATGCACCTTCTGTGTCCTCTAGTGAGTATACACAGTATGCACCTTCTGTGTCCTCTAGTGAGTATACACAGTACGCACCTTCTGTGTCCTCTAGTGAGTATACACAGTATGCACCTTCCCTGTCCTCTAGTGAGTATACACAGTACGCACCTTCTGTGTCCTCTAGTGAGTATACACAGTATGCACCTTCTGTGTCCTCTAGTGAGTATACACAGTATGCACCTTCTGTGTCCTCTAGTGAGTATACACAGTACGCACCTTCTGTGTACTCTAGTGAGTATACACAGTACACACCTTCTGTGTCCTCTAGTGAGTATACACAGTATGCACCTTCTGTGTCCTCTAGTGAGTATACACAGTATACACCTTCTGTATCCTCTAGTGAGTATACACAGTATGCACCTTCCCTGTCCTCTAGTGAGTATACACAGTATGCACATTCCCTGTCCTCTAGTGAGTATACACAGTATGCACCTTCTGTGTCCTCTAGTGAGTATACACAGTATGCACCTTCTGTGTCCTCTAATGAGTATACACAGTATGCACCTTCTGTGTCCTCTAGTGAGTATACACAGTTCGCACCTTCTGTGTCCTCTAGTGAGTATACACAGTATACACCTTCTGTGTCCTCTAGTGAGTATACACAGTATACACCTTCTGTGTCCTCTAGTGAGTATACACAGTACGCACCTTCCCTGTCCTCTAGTGAGTATACACAGTATGCACCTTCTGTGTCCTCTAGTGAGTATACATAGTATACACCTTCTGTGTCCTCTAGTGAGTATACACAGTACGCACCTTCCCTGTCCTCTAGTGAGTATACACAGTAGCACCTTCTGTGTCCTCTAGTGAGTATACACAGTATACACCTGTGTCCTCTAGTGAGTATACACAGTATACACCTTCTGTGTCCTCTAGTGAGTATACACAGTACGCACCTTCCCTGTCCTCTAGTGAGTATACACAGTATGCACCTTCCCTGTCCTCTAGTGAGTATACACAGTACGCACCTTCCCTGTATTCTAGTGAGTATACACGGTACGCACCTCCCCTGTCTTCTAGTTAGTTGTAATTTTGTCTTCCAGGACAATTACTGTGTACATACATTATGTTCGCATCATTCAAATTAGTATACTCTGTGTGTCTTCCAGGATTCCGAATATCCATTTTGTGTATTACTGACACAAGTAGTATGCACACTGTGTACCTTATTATTCTTTGCTATTCACCAGATGTAAGGACAGTATAGACTTCCTAACTATAAATATTCGGAATTTAGTCTTTTTTTTCCTCTAGAAACTCTATGTATTTCGGACACTGAACGATCCAAGGAGGGCATCCCAATATTCCATAACCCCACTTTCTTTTACTACCTCAGTGCACACGAAAGGCATAGTTCAAAATGTGGCACATTAGCCTTAAAGATTTTAAGAAGAATGAAAGAGGCATTAACAAGTTATCACATTTAAAGTAATATCCCGATTTCTTAAAAAAAAACTGACAGTGTAAGACATAACAGCCCAACACAAATTCGTATATGCCACAAAGAAAGATCTGCTTTAAAATTTTGAAGCCCAACTGAAGAGGTATTCTTTGGCTATCTCACGTAGATGTATAATGATACACTAAGCCTGAAACCGGTCAAATGTTGTATTATCAAGTTATTGTGTTAAGTTGAAGCCAATCTAACGAGGAACTCACAAATTATATAATCAAGACTAGTATTTAAATTTGCCCTATTTCTTCAGTTAAAATTGCATTTTGGAGCCTACACACACACCAAAATGAGACAAACATTTTCTCTAAAGACTGACCAGCTGTTAAGGTTTAGTAACTTTTATTTAGACTTTGGATACATAACATACAAATTTGTTGCACTGGCGTTCAGGGCATACAGATGTAACGAGTACATAAAAATGCATTATGGGGATTTAACTTAAGATAACCCAGTAAAATGAAACACTGACTTCTGATCAGGAGAGACACTAGTTATTTCATGGAACACCATTTATATAATAATAACGATGCTTCTTTTTAAGAAAAACAATCAACACTAAATGTTTAAAGGTCACCAGAAGCTATACTCTTCAGCTATTACACGGAAACCAACAATTTTAAGTTTATTAACTTGCTTAGAAAATTAAGAAATTCGCACTTACAAAGCCATTAAAGATTGGCGCCATTCAGATGAAGTTCTCCAGATGTACCAACAGCGGGTCATCATCTGACTAAGACCTGCGTCAGGAGGGTCATCATCTGACTAAGACCTGCCTTAGGAAACACTTGTCATGTTTCCTGACGAACCTTAACTAACCTAACCAGTTGTACTATTTCGAAGTATAAACTAACAGAACAGAAGAGACATTTTGTAAAAATAATCACATAGAGACCAATATAGGAAATGGCCCGTGGAAGATTAAGCAGAGGTCACCTGCTCAATCTAGCAGAGGTCACCTGCTCAATCTTCCATAATCCATCCCTTTGTTATAGTTCACCATGTTAAGAATAAAAAAATAATAGCTGATCGGATAAGGCGTTCAGAAGTTAAAAACGAAAACTTGGATGAAGTTAATGGAAGACAAGAGTAACTCGTACTTCCATCTCATGCCGCCAGAAACTGGATAACATAACATCATTGAAATTAATTAGTTAATTATTTACTAGAGTTAAGGTCAAAGAAACTATAAAATAGTTCAAACTAGTCTTGCTGATTTTAAATCTAGATCACCTAGTACAACCACAGTTATTATGTTAGCGCAGTAGAAAATCAACTCTTCTAATTCTGGCCAATTATTAACAGGTTTTGTTTCTTGATCATCGATGGTTGTCTTGTGTAGACGATGGTTTTAACGTTTGTCCACAATCAAAACATTTTCAGACCTGCTTAGGTAAAGTAAATAATTTTTGACCTTCCAGCAAATCTGAATACAATGAGAAATAGAAAGTAATCGTCTTTACATTGATGTTCTAATTACTACTATTCGTGTCATCATCAAATAGTCTACATTTCCACAGAATATATTATGTATGCTATTCAAGTTCAATGGGTAAAATAATAAGCATTATTTTCAAAGATGGTTGAACAGGTACTGAAAGTTGTGCTGTGTTCCATTGTGCTCGTCACTGCAACCAAAATATAGATTATAAAATTTACACACTGAACTTAATTACATAAAGAGGAAAGTCAACTCTGACTTTCAACAAAGTAACTTACGTCCAAGACACAGAATATCTTTACATTATTTTGAAAGTAAAATCGCTTTTGAGAGTCAAGTAACAATCGACTGCTTCCTGACTAGGTAGGTTGGCAAAAGAAGAAAACATTCACCATTAATCACCCAATACCTGACTTTCCAGAAGTGCATCACAATGCAAATGACGCTTCACACTGCAGGAATCACACTCCCAGTGTACTTCCCATCACTGGTGTACTTCCCACCCTCCAGTGGTGTACTTCCCACCCTCCAGTGTAATTAAATCCCCCCAGTGTACTTCCCACCTCCAAAACGCAAGTTGAGCTAACTATTATCCCTGAGTAGCTTCACATATATTACCTTGCTCACCCTCCACTAGCACATCATATCACAAAAACCATGAATCTGCACTCAACACATGCGTGCAGGATGCTCATAGAGTTAACTCTCCAAAGCTTCCTTCATGGCCTCCTCTTAACCCTTTATGTAACCTTCGCTACACCTTTGTCACCCTACATTTCACACTTCCTGAACAACCTATCATTCCTCATAGTGTCTATATTAATAAACTGTCTCCGCAACCTCTCCTCTGTCCCATGAACTGTATATATCATAAGAACAAACTACTTTACCCACATCTTATTCACTGTATAACATTTATGCCTCACACTAATCTCTGGGCACAACTCTACTGCCTCAACACAAAAAAAATGTCATGTCTCACACTCTTGCAAAAATACTAAACCAAAACACTTTTTTTTCATCCACTAACAAACGTCTTCTTTTCCACAGACACTTCAAGGCATCAGTTATATATCTTCTTCCTCTCATCTCTTCACTGATTCTCCTAATCTTTCATACACCCATTTGTCCGCACATCCTCTCCCAAATGTCTAAATATATTCATTTTTTTTCAAACTTCATTCCAGTCTAACGTTCAATCTTTTAGGTCACATACATCGTCTTTTCCTCAATTTTCTCATTTTGGGTCTTCATTAAAACTCCCCTCTCTTACTCACCCTCCTAACTTCTTTTACTCACCCTCCTAACTCCTCTTACTCATCCTCCTAACTCCTCTTACTCACCCTCCTAACTCCTCTTACTCACCCTCCTAACTTCTCTTACTCACCCTCCTAACTCCTCTTACTCACCATACTAACTCCTCTTATTCACCCTCCTAACTCCTCTTACTCACCCTCCTAACTCCTCTTACTCATCCTCCTAACTCCTCTTACTCACCCTCCTAACTCTTCTTACTCACCCTCCTATCTCTTCTTACTCACCTTCCTAATTTCTCTTCAAAACTCTGCGATTGTATCGCCGCAAGTCTCCATGTCGAAAGTCTGTCTAACCTTTCTAATCTGTCTAATGTCCAATCTAACGTTCAAATGTTGCGTCGCATGTCAAGTGTAACACTGCAAGTCATGTCTAAAGTCACTAATCTAACATACTGACATGTAACATAGCAAGTCTAATGTTGCAAATCTAATGTTACAAGTCTTACGTTTCAAGTCTAATGTCGCATGTCTGTCTACCATTACAAGTCCTTATAACGTCACAAGTCTAACAACTCAGTTCTAAAATCGCAAATCTAACTTCGCATGTCTGACATGGCAAGCGTAATGTCGCAAGTCTTTCTAACATGGAAAGTCTAACATCTTCTCTTAATGATACTTTCTAAATACAACCCAGTGTAATGTAGCGGCAATTGCAGGGAAATTGCAGTTGCATTAGTTTTAATATTATCCATAATCTTCTTTGAAAAATATATGGATTTGTGTTTTTTTCAAAATAGTCCAATTTAATTAAACTTTCAACAATTTAAAGTTTTTATTTAATTAACAAATTTGCCCACTTTCCTGGTAGGCGCATATGTTTTGATCGTAATCATTAGAAAAGAATCTAAATTTTACACAATTTTATTCATAAAATGATTAAATCTGTGCCTGTCCATTTGAATTTCACTCTCTACCATCGTCGAATAAAGAGACGAAACGTTTCTGAACGTTTGTGGCCACGTATATGATTGTGATGCAAGTTATCAGAGCCATTCCCGGATACTGGAAATGGGTTAAATAATTTTGGTCATGGGGGCACCTGCACATGCTAGTAGTTCCTAAAATCTTTTCCTCGTTACCGTACACAAAAGTTCGAAATCTGAATCCAATCAAACGAGGAGTTCAAGAGTTGATAGAAATGAAATCGAAAAGTAAGATAGAAAATTGAGGCAGCCGCTTACAGCGCCTCAGTGATTGTGATTGAAATTGTGCAGAGTTCGACATAAGTTGATAATGCAGTTAAATATTAGTGTTGAGGATTTGAAAGGATTCAAAAGAGGTACTCGAATTCGTCATAAGGAAACTAATGTCTAAATGCCAATTAGCATCATTGAGTCAAGTACTTTAAAAATAGGTAAAACAAGAACATGAGTGAAAATGGTTAATAATAGGCTATTCCTTCTTAGTTTGGGCCAATAGTCCTCACGAAGCTCTGTTTTCCCCATTGAATTAGTGTTCTTTGTAAATTATGTTCTTATGGGTAACTTTGTGTTGCAGCTTCATGGATGAGTCTCCCCGCTGGTTGATCCTGCAGGGCCGCTGGGGCACAGCTCGCCAGGTGCTGGAGAAGGCTGCTCGCTGGAACAAAGCTTTACTACCCACCAGTGAACACCTTCACAGTCTCAAGTCTCAGATAACAGGAGAAATGGTATTGTATTAAGCTTTTCTGTTCTCATGTCGCTGTTGAAGCAGAATAGAAAAGATGCAAAATTGATGATTCTCTATTTCAACATTTCATGAGCTCGCTAGGTTTTGTATTTATTTATTGGCTGTATGCCTCAGTATGTGTTTACTTGTTGTGATTTTGTATTTGTAAGTTTAAGATCAGAGTCATACTTGTGGTGTCTCATCTTCAAGGCTTAATTTGGTATTTTTTACTTTCTTCTTTTCTTCCTTCTAATTTTCGTTTTGATTTTGCTCATAATTCGAAAACGCCTCATCCGACCGGCTTGAAATTTTCACCGCTTGTGGACGATAACGAGAACCAGATTCTTCGAACAAATGACATTTGCAGGTGCCCTGTCACCAGTGTTGTTGAATACATTCCCAGCATCCTGGAGGACTCCAGCATCCTGGAGGACTCCAGCATCCTGGATGACTCCAGCATCCTGGAGGACTCCAGCATCCTGGATGACTCCAGCATCCTGGAGGACTCCAGCATCCTGGATGACTCCAGCATCCTGGATGACTCCAGCATCCTGAGAGACTCCAGCATCCTGGATGACTCCAGCATCCTGGATGACTCCAGCATCTTTCAAAAGCATCAGCGGAGAAGGTTAAAAAAAATCTATAACGTTGCCTTCAAAAATTGATGAGTCAGTGAACTTCAAGTTTGTTGTTTGACCATTTTATGTGTAAAATAGTGTGACATTCTTGTTAACTCAGATTAAGTAATTATCTTTACCTCTTCTGAATGACTTAATTATTTTATTTGTGTGAAAACAATTTTGTCGATATAGTAAAAGTAGAATGACTTTTCTGATAGGCTTCAAATTTTCGCCCCTGGTGTGGTTTTCTGAATGGCTAGTTCCTTCTGTTACTGGATGCAGTAAGTCCATAGTTTATATTTTAACTGAATAAATATTGATATCCATTATATTCAATAACTAAATAATGCTTCTTGTGATCGCCTTCAAAATATTAATAATTAATAAGCGTTTCCTTATATATAATGAGCATAGTTATCATGATTTCGAAAATGAAAAAAAATCTTGAAAATAATATCATTACCTTCCAAAAAAAATTGAGTATCGGTATCAGTACAAAGAAATTATTATCTTGTGTCAACATGTGATACATTGGCCTGGTGCCAGGTGGGAGACAATGGCCTGGTGCCAGGTGGGAGACAATGGCCAGGTGCCAGGTGGAAGACATTAGCCTGGTGCCATGTGGGAGACAATGGCCAGGTGCCAGGTGGGAGACATTAGCCTGGTTCCAGGTGGGAGACACTGGCCTGGTGCCAGGTGGGAGACAATGGCCAGGTGCCAGGTGGTAGACATTAGCCTGGTGCCAGGTGGGAGACACTGGCCTGGTGCCAGGTGGGAGACACTGGACTGGTGTCAGGTGGGAGACACTGGATTGGTGCCAGGTGGGAGACACTGGCCTGGTGCCAGGTGGGAGACACTGGACTGGTGCCAGGTGGGAGACACTGGACTGGTGCCAGGTGGGAGACACTGCCCTGGTGCCAGGTGAGAGACACTGGACTGGTGCCAGGTGGGAGACACTGGACTGGTGCCAGGTGGGAGACACTGGCCTGGTGCCAGGTGTGAACACTGAACACTGGCCTAGTGCCAGGTGGGAGACACTAAATGCTGGTCTAGTGCAAGGTGGGAGACAGTGAAAACTGGTCTGGTGCCAGGTGTGAGACACTGAACACTGGCCTAGTGCCAGGTGGGAACACTGAACACTGGCCTGGTGCCAAGTGGGAGACACTGAACACTGGCCTGGTGCCAGGTGGGAGACACTGAACACTGGCCTAGTGCCAGGTGGGAGACACTGAACACTGGCCTAGTGTCAGGTGGGAGACACTGAACACTGGCCTGGTGCCAGACACTGAACACTGGCCTGGTGCCAGTTGGGAACACTATACACTGGCCTGGTGCCAGACACTGAACACTGGCCTGGTGCCAGTTGGGGAACACTAAACACAGTCCTGGTGCCAGGTGGGAGACACTGAACACTGGCCTAGTGCCAGGTGGGAGACAATGAACACTGGCCTAGTGCCAGGTGGGAGACACTGAACACTGGCCTGGTGCTAGATGGGGAACACTAAACACTGGCCTGGTGTCAGACACTGAACACTGGCCTAGGAGTTAGGCCTTGTCTGAGAGAAGTCTGGGCACCAAGTGAGGGAGAGGCAGGGGTGAGGCAGACTCACATGGGTATGCCTACCAGGCCTGCCCTCTGGCGGAATACTATGGAAACTAGCATGGCACGAAATATGAACTCAGCTGGCAGACAGCATGGGCTGTCTATGCAGACAGTCAGGCTGTCTACATAGCTCGGTCACGCACCCATGGTCGTCCCGACCATGAATGGCATTAAAAAACTCGGGCCTCTTTCGCAAGAACAGGTCACAGAACACGAAAGAAAAACATATATACATGAACATATGGACATAGAAAAAACTTCCTCCAGAGAGGGAAGAAAAAAACGGTGTGCTTCGTGGTCTAAGGCAGTGAGCGTCGATGCAGCACTGCACGCCTTCCTGCGTCTGGATACAGGTATGGTCTCTCTGGGAGGTGAAGCAGACATCGTAGTAGTCGCTGCAGGGGTTCACTCAACTGGGGCACAACTGCTGGTGCCCTCGAGTGAGGCGTCGTCAGTAGTCGCAACAGGACAGGACTGGCAAGCGACTCATGAGGACATTCCTCGACTGGTACTGTCGCTGCTGGGGAGTGTGGAGTGAGTCGTGGCAGGACGACTCGGCGAAACATCTGGAGGTCGTAACAGCATACACTATACTGCAGTGAGTGGGCTAGCAGTCAAAGTGACATCATCTTTGTGCAGGCTGCTCACTGAAGCTGTGACACGAGGCTGACAGTCGCCTGCCAACAGGCTTAACTGCGGCTTGGCGAGTGACATCTCTCGACAGTAGAAGTTACAGCAGAGGGCAGTGTAAGCGTCCCCAGACTGGTCATCTGCAATAACTGGACTGACGGTCTAGGAGGTGAAGTGGAACGGACTCGATGGGAGAATCATCGCGGTACGATTCAGCAAAGGCATCTACGAGCGGCGAACAATAAGAGCTTTTTGTACAAGGCGCTCGAACGCTCGTAACTGACGACTGGACTGACAAATGTCAGCTGTCAAGCGCGCGGGGCGCGGGTCACACACCGTGTGACAAAGTAACACATAGGTGCTACATAGGACACACGAGAAAACTGCACACATACTACACATGTGGTACAACATGGCTTACTAGCAAATGACGCTTTTCTATATAAAAATCGTCACTAAGCAATACTCGAACATGTGAGAACACTGAATGAGAGGAATTAATTAAAGAACACTCGACTTATATCTTCTCTCAAACTTCTCGACAAATAATGAAAATAAAATGCTCACTGTGAAACTACAGCACTCAGGACATCATATGGGTGATGTAAGGCGTGACATCATGAGTGATGTCAGCAGACGTCGCGAGGAACGTCATGGGTGACGTCGCGAGGTGACGTTCTGGAGTGACATGATGGATGTCATGGGGTGACATCGCGAAGTGAAGTCAGTGGAGTGACGTCGTGGAGTCGCCAGCATCGTGACATCAGCAGCATGGTGGTGATGTCATGGGTTGATGTGGGCGCAGCCCACAGCGTGGCTTGCTGATCTGGCTTACCCACATGGTGTGCTGATCACGTGGCTTGGTAACACGTGGCTTCGAGTGGCCTCAGACCCTCTGATACACAGCTCTGGCAAGAATTCACAAGGAAATTCACAGAAAACAGCATAGAGGGAGTGGGCAGTGAGTGGTGAGAGTCGGCGCGTGAGTGTTTGGGTGAGAGGCGAGGGCCCGGCCGTCCCCACCTACCCACAAACTCGGAGAGGAACACTCACACTAGACGCTGAAATCACCACAAACTCACCTCTGATGTGCTGAAAAAGCAGTGCTGAGCTGAACGACAACAGCAGAACTTGCTGGCAAGGCTGAGCACGTGACTGAGAAACAGCATGGGACACTGTGACGTGAAGTCAGTGATGCCATTTCTCGGAGAATTAGACAAATTTCGGCCTGAATCCTTCTTGTACCTGTGTCTGGATGCTGAGATTTGCAGACACGACATCAGGATAACTCGTTGTGAGACGGATGCTTCTTATAGAGACTGATGAATTGAAGACACTTCATTCCTCTTCCTTCCCTCTCGGGCAAACACAACTGCTGCGAGGCACCGCTGGCACCATTTATAACAATATGTTATGTGGGTCGTTCTTGGTAGCGGGAAAGCAATGATAAGGCTTCGGAGGCTTCTTACTTTATTTGTAATAAAGGTGCGAGTAACAGACTGTGTTTCTGTGGGCCATTGCCCAGGTGGGCCATGCATGCCTTGCGAGGGAGAGGAGTTAGGCCTTGTCTGAGAGAAGTCTGGATGCCAAGTGAGGGAGAGGCAGGGGTGAGGCAGACTCACATGGGTATGCCTACCAGGCCTGCCCTCTGGCGGAATACTATGGAAACTAGCATGGCACGAAATATGAACTCAGCTGGCAGACAGCATGGGCTGTCTATGCAGACAGTCAGGCTGGCTACACTGAACACTAACAATGGTCTGGTGCCAGACACTGAACAATGGTCTAGTGCCAGGTGGGAGACACTGAACACTGGCCTAGTGCCAGGTGGGAGTCACTGAACACTGGTCTGATGCCAGACACTGAACACTGGTCTAGTGCCAGTTGGGGAACACTAAACACTGGCCTGGTGCCAGACACTGAACACTGGCCAGGTGCCAGTTGGGGAACACTAAACACTGTCCTGGTGCCAGTTGGGGAACACTAAACACTGGCCTGGTGCCAGACACTGAACACTGGCCTGGTGCCAGGTGGGAGACTTTGAACACTGGCCTTTTGCCAGGTGGTACACACTGAACACTCGCCTGGTGCCAGGTGAGAGACACTGAACACTGTCCTAGTGCCAGGTGGTAGACACTGAACACTGATCTGGTACCAGGTGGTAGACACTGAACACTGGTCTGTTGCCAGGTGGTAGACACTGAACACTGGTCTGGTACCAGGTGGGATACACTGAACACTGGTCTGGTGCCAAGTGGTATACACTGAACACTGGTCTGGTACAAGGTGGGAGACACTGAACACTGGTCTGGTACCAGGTGGGAGACACTGAACACTGGTCTGGTACCAGGTGGGAGACACTGAACACTGGCCTGGTGCCAGGTTGTAGACAATGAACACTGGTCTGGTACCAGTTGGGAGACACTGAACACTGGTCTGGTGCCAGGAGGGAGACACTGAACACTGGTCTGGTGCAATATGGTAGACACTGAACACTCGCCTGGTGCCAGGTGGGAGACACTGAACACTGTCCTAGTGCCAGGTGGTAGACACTGAACACTGGTCTGGTACCAGGTGGGAGAAACTGAACACTGGTCTGGTGCCAGGTGGTAGACACTGAACACTGGTCTGGTACCAGGTGGGAGACACTGAACACTGGTCTGGTGCCAGGTGGCAGACACTGAACACTGTCCTGGTGCCAGGTGGTAGACACTGAACACTGGTCCTGGTGTCAGGTGGGAGACACTGAACACTGTCCTGGTGCCAGGTGGTAGACACCGAACACTGGCCTCGTGCCAGGTGGGAGACACTGAACACTGTCCTGGTGCCAGTTGGGAGACACTGAACACTGGCCTGGTGCCAGGTGGTAGACACTGAACACTGGCCTCGTGCCAGGTGGGAGACACTGAACACTGTTCTGGTGCCAGGTGGGAGACACTGAACACTGGCCTGCTGCCAGGTGGGAGACACTGAACACTGGTCTCATGCCAGCTGGGAGACACTGAACACTGTCCTGGTGCCAGGTGGGAAACACTGAACACTGGCCTTGTGCCATTTGAGAGACACTGAACACAGGCCTGGTGCCAGGTGGGAGACACTGAACACTTGCCTGGTGCCAGGTAGGAGACACTGAACACTGGCCTGGTGCCAAGTGGGAGACACTGAACAATGGTCTGGTGCCAGGTGGGAGACACTGAACACTGGCCTAGTGCCAGGTTAGAGACACTGAACATTGGCCTGGTGCTAGGTGGCAGACACTGAACACTGGCCTAATGCCAGGTTGGAGACACTGAACACTGGCCTGGTGCCAGGTGGGAGACACTGGTGCTAGGTGGGAGACAATGAACACTGGCCTTGTGCAAGGTGGGAGACATTGAACACTGGCCTGGTGCCAGGTGGGAGACACTGAACACTGGCCTGGTGCTAGGTGGGAGACAGTGAACACTGGCCTGGTGCCAGGTGGGAGACACTGAACACTGGCCTGGTGCCAAGTGGGAGACACTGAACAATGGTCTGGTGCCAGGTGGGAGACACTGAACACTGGCCTAGTGCCAGGTGAGAGACACTGAACACTGGCCTGGTGCTTGGTGGGAGACAGTGAACATTGGCCTGGTGCCAGGTGGGAGACAGTGAACACTGGCCTGGTGCCAGGTGGGAGACACTGAACACTTGTCTTGTGCACAAATGTTAAACTTTTCTTCACATAAAGCTATAAATTAGTGTTTATCATTGAGAACAAACACTGGTGGTACCTGAGCCTCTGCCCAGATACCTCAAGACAAACACTGGTGGTACCTCAGCCTCTGCCCAGATACCTCGAGAAAAACACAGCCCAACTTTACTCACTTATCTTGCAAAGCATTTTGAAGGCTTTACTGACGTTCAGCAAGTTATTGTTGAAGCTCTCCTTCAGTGTTGTTAGTTGTTGTTGTTGGAACTCATCTTCAGTGTTGTTAGTTGTTATTGTTGAAACTCATCTTCAGTGTTGTTAGTTGTTGTTGTATCTCACCTTGAGTTGTTAGCTACTGTTGTTGTAGCTCACCTTGATTGTTGTTTAATCTTACCTTGAGTGTTGTAAGTTGTTGCTGAGGCTCTCCTTGAGTTGTTAATTGTTATTGAAGCTCATCTTGAGTGTTGTTAGTTTTTGTTGTTGAAACTCACCTTGAGTGGTACTGAAGTTCACATTGAGTAGTATTGAAGTTCACCTTCAGTGGTACTGAAGTTCACCTTGAGTAGTATTGAAGCTCACCTTTAGTAGTATTGAAGTTCACCTTGAGTAGTATTGAAGTTCACCTTGAGTAGTATTGAAGCTCACCTTTAGTAGTATTGAAGTTCACTTTGAGTAGTATTGAAGTTCACCTTGAGTGGTACTGAAGCTCACCTTCAGTAGTATTGAAGCTCACCTTGAGTAGTATTGAAGTTCACCTTCAGTAGTATTGAAGCTCACCTTGAGTAGTATTGAAGTTCACCTTGAGTAGTATTCAAGTTCACCTTGAGTAGTATTGAAGCTCACCTTGAGTAGTATTGAAGTTCACCTTGAGTAGTATTGAAGTACACCTTGAGTAGTATTGAAGCTCACCTTGAGTAGTATTGAAGTTCACCTTGAGTAGTATTGAAGCTCACCTTGAGTAGTATTGAAGCTCACCTTGAGTAGTATTGAATTTCACCTTGAGTAGTATTGAAGCTCACCTTGAGTGGTATTGAAGTTCACCTTGAGTAGTATTGAAGCTCACCTTGAGTAGTATTGAATTTCACCTTGAGTGGTATTGAAGCTCACCTTGAGTGGTATTGAAGATCACCTTGAGTAGTATTGAAGATCACCTTGACTAGCATTGAAGCTCACCTTGAGTGGTATTGAAGCTCACCTTGAGTGATATTGAAGCTCACCTTGAGTGGTATTGAAGATCACCTTGACTAGCATTGAAGCTCACCTTGAGTTGCATTGAAGCTCACCTTGTGTGGTATTGAAGCTCACCTTGATTGGTATTGAAGTTCACCTTGAGTAGAATTGAAGCTCATCTTGAGTGGTATTGAAGTTTACCTTGAGTAGTATTGAAGCTCACCTTGAGTTTTATTGAAGCTCACCTTGAGTAGTATTGAAGCTCACCTTGAGTGGCATTGAAGCTCACCTTGAGTGGTATTGAAGTACACCTTGAGTGGCATTGAAGCTCACCTTGAGTAGTATTGAAGCTCACCTTGAGTAGTATTGAAGCTCACCTTGAGTAGTATTGAATCTCACCTTGAGTGGTATTGAAATTCACCTTGAGTGGCATTGAAGCTCACTTTGAGCAGTATTGAAGCTCACCTTGAGTAGTATTGAAGCTCACCTTGAGTTGTACTGAAGCTCACCTTGAGTAGGATTGAAGCTCACCTTGAGTGGTATTGAAGTTCACTGCCGTGCTGTATAACCCTTGTGGTTTAGCGCTTCTTTTGATTATAATAATAATATTAATAATTGAAGCTCACCTTGAGTTTTATTGAAGCTCACCTTGAGTGGTATTGAAGATCACCTTGAGTGGTATTGAAGCTCACTGCCGCGCTGTATAACTCTTGTGGTTTAATGCTTCTTTTGACTTTAATAATAATAATAATTGAAGCTCACCTTGAGTTTTATTGAAGCTCACCTTAAGTGGTATTGAAGCTCACCTTGTGTGGTATTGAAGTCACCTTGAATAGTATTGAAGCTCACCTTGAGTGGTATTGAAGCTCACCTTGAGTAGTATTGAAGCTCACCTTGAGTGGTATTGAAACTCACCTTGAGTGGTACTGAAGCTCACCTTGAGTGGTATTGAAGCTCACCTTGAGTGGTACTTGAAGCTCACCTTGAGGGTACTGATGCTCACCTTGAGTGGTACTGAAGCTCACCTTGAGTGGTACTGAAGCTCACCTTTAGTGGTACTGAAGCTCACCTTGAGTGATACTGAAGCTCACCTTGAGTGATACTGACGCTCACCTTGAGTGGATTGAAGCTCACCTTGAGTGGGACTTAAGCTCACCTTGAGTGGTACTGAAGCTCACCTTGAGTGATACTGAAGCTCACCTTGAGTGGTACTGAAGCTCACCTTGAGTGGTACTGAAGCTCAACTTGATTGGTACTGAAGCTCATCTTAAGTGGTACTGAAGCTCACCTTGAGTGGTACTGAAGCTCATCTTGAGTTGTACTGAAGCTCACCTTGAGTGATACTGAAGCTCATCTTGAGTGGTACTGAAGCTCAACTTTAGTAATACTGAAGTTTACCTTGAGTGGTAGTGAAGCTCACCTTGAGTGGTACTGAAGCTCACATTGAGAGGTACTGAAACTCACCTTTAGTGGTCCCGAAGCTCACCTTGAGTGGTACTGAAGCTCACCTTGAGTGGTACTGAAGCTCACCTTGAGTGATACTGAAGCTCACCTTGAATGGTACTGAAGCTCACTGCCGCGCTGTATAACCCTTGTGGTTTAGCGCTTCTTTTGATTATAATAATAATATTAATAATTGAAGCTCACCTTGAGTTTTATTGAAGCTCACCTTGAGTGGTATTGAAGCTCACCTTGAGTGGTATTGAAGCTCACTGCCGCGCTGTATAACTCTTGTGGTTTAACGCTTCTTTTGACTTTAATAATAATAATTGAAGCTCACCTTAAGTTTTATTGAAGCTCACCTTAAGTGGTATTGAAGCTCACCTTGAGTGGTATTGAAGCTCACCTTGAATAGTATTGAAGCTCACCTTGAGTGGTATTGAAGCTCACCTTGAGTAGTATTGAAGCTCACCTTGAGTGGTATTGAAACTCACCTTGAGTGGTACTGAAGCTCACCTTGAGTGGTATTGAAGCTCACCTTGAGTGGTACTGAAGCTCACCTTGAGTGGTACTGATGCTCACCTTGAGTGGTACTGAAGCTCACCTTGAGTGGTACTGAAGCTCACCTTTAGTGGTACTGAAGCTCACCTTGAGTGATACTGAAGCTCACCTTGAGTGATACTGATGCTCACCTTGAGTGGTATTGAAGCTCACCTTGAGTGGGACTTAAGCTCACCTTGAGTGGTACTGAAGCTCACCTTGAGTGATACTGAAGCTCACCTTGAGTGGTACTGAAGCTCACGTTGAGTGGTACTGAAGCTCACCATGAGTGGTACTGAAGCTCATCTTGAGTGGTACTGAAGCTCACCTTGAGTGGTACTGAAGCTCATCTTGAGTTGTACTGAAGCTCACCTTGAGTGATACTGAAGCTCACCTTGAGTGGTACTGAAGCTCACCTTTAGTGGTACTGAAGCTTACCTTGAGTGGTACTGAAGCTCACCTTGAGTGGTACTGAAGCTCACATTGAGAGGTACTGAAGCTCACCTTTAGTGGTCCCGAAGCTCACCTTGAGTGGTACTGAAGCTCACCTTGAGTGGTACTGAAGCTCACCTTGAGTGATACTGAAGCTCACCTTGAGTGGTACTGAAGATCACCTTGAGTGGTACTGAAGCTCACCTTTAGTGGTACTGAAGCTCACCTTGAGTGATACTGAAGCTCACCTTGAGTGATATTGAAGCTCACCTTGAGTGGTATTGAAGCTCACCTTGAGTGGGACTGAAGCTCACCTTGAGTGGTACTGAAGCTCACCTTGAGTGGTTCTGAAGCTCAGCTTGAGTGGTACTGAAGCTCACCTTGAGTGGTACTGAAGCTCACCTTCAGTGGTACTGAAGCTCCCCTTGAGTGGTATTGAAGCTCACCTTGAGTGATACTGAAGCTCACCTTGAGTGGTACTGAAGCTCACCTTGAGTGGTACTGAAGCTCATCTTGAGTGGTACTGAAGCTCACCTTGAGTGGTACTGAAGCTCACCTTGAGTGGTACTGAAGCTCACCTTGAGTGGTACTGAAGCTCACCTTGAGTGGTACTGAAGCTCACCTTGAGTGGTACTGAAGCTCACCTTGAGTGGTACTGAAGCTCACCTTGAGTGGTACTTAAGCTCATCTTGAGTGGTATTAAAGCTCACCTTGAGTGGTACTGAAGCTCACCTTGAGTGGTACTGAAGCTCATCTTGAGTGGTATTGAAGCTCACTTTGAGTGGTATTGAAGCTCACCTTGAGTGGCACTGAAGCTCACCTTGAGTGGTACTGATGCTCACCTTGAGTGGTACTGAAGCTCACCTTGAGTGGTACTGAAGCTCACCTTTAGTGGTACTGAAGCTCACCTTGAGTGATACTGAAGCTCACCTTGAGTGATACTGAAGCTCACCTTGAGTGGTATTGAAGCTCACCTTGAGTGGGACTGAAGCTCACCTTGAGTGATACTGAAGCTCACCTTGAGTGATATTGAAGCTCACCTTGAGTGGTATTGAAGCTCACCTTGAGTGGGACTGAAGCTCACCTTGAGTGGTACTGTCCTCTAGTGAGTATACATACTACGCACCTCCCTTGTCCTCTAGTGAGTATACACAGTATGCACCTTCCCTGTCCTCTAGTGAGTATACTCATTATGTACCTTCCCTGTCCTCTAGTGAGTATACACAGTACGCACCTTCTCTGTCCTCTAGTGAGTATACACAGTACGCACCTTCCTGTCCTCTAGTGAGTATACACAGTACGCACCGTCCCTGTCCTCTAGTGAGTATACACAGTACACACCTTCTCTGTCCTTTAGTGAGTATACACAGTATGCACCTTCTCTGTCCTCTAGTGAGTATACACAGTACTCACCTTCTCTGTCCTCTAGTGAGTATACACAGTACACACCTT
>WNWK01037409.1:0-18525 GCA_009830355.1 Cherax destructor | reverse complement strand
GGACAACGTAACAAATATGTGACCATCAGTGACTTGAATCGTAGTGTCTGGTTTGACCTCACTTTTTAAATTTCTCGTAATAAACCCTATCATTTTGCTGGGTTTTAATTTTTTTACTATGTTGTGTGCTCTGTATGATATACTTCCTAACACTATTACTCTTAAATATTTTACATTGCATGTTTTAAAATTTGTTACAGTTTTACAGTCTCAAATGTTTTATGCGCCATTTACTTGATTACTGACTTAGTTTTGATTATATTTTAAAAATCTATATTCTCTATTTAAACTGTCCATATCAACCTGGCCTTCCGTTTTCTGCTCAGCCATAAGTTCTTAGCGTCATTGGATCTGGCCAGTCATGAGCTGCTTATCCACAATCGTCTTCCCTCGGCTGGTTGGGTCAGACCTCTGGTACCCACCCTATCTTTTTCCCACCTTATCTGGTCCACCCTCGGTTCCTCACCCATAGTCACTTACCTTTGTTTGATCTGGTCTGTCCTCTACTACTCACCCATGCTCTCCTACAAAACTCCAATGTAAATAAGTCACTTTTCTGGCTTTTCTTGGGTTATCCAAGGTAATTTACACTACGTATGATAAACGTACTTATGTGTACCTGTCCCTCAAACTTACTCCTGTTCTGATCTGATCTAATCTGCCCTCTGCTGCTCACCCATGGTTTCCTATTCTTGTCTTGTCTACCCTGAATCTGATAACTATTTATTAATTACTGTTCTTATTAAAACGACGTTTCTCTCAGTAACTTCATAAAGTCTTTAAAGAGCAAAACGTCGTTTTAATTATGGCTTGTTCTCTCTATATGTTTTTTATTAACCAATACTTGCATGTCCCATTCTACTCAATGTAGCGCCTACTTCTTGCCTGTGCACATCTCTTTCCTAGTCTCATCACTCTCAAACATCCTATTCCATTCAAAAGAGAATATTACTCAGATATGATGGAATTCTTGAATTAAGTGTAATATGAGTGAAAGGAAATATAATAAATGACATAATAGAGTACGTAGTTGTAAATAGAAAGGAGACAGAGGAAAAAATCATAGTTGGTTTAAAATGGCACGTGGACAATCACCACCACATGTTAGAAAACATTTCGACCCAGGCTCCTTGATCATTTTTCAAGATCCCTGGGGATCTTGGTTCCAAGACAGAAATGTTCTTTAATACATATCTCCTCTTGTTTTCCCCTGTGTCTTTTTTAAACCACTTCTTGGTATCAGGGTTTGAGGTTTAAACAAGGTAATACATACCCGGGAGCAGAAGAAGCAACGGCAAGGAAAAGAACTAGCATATGGTTCACTCAGAAGTGCAGACACATATAAAACAAACTCTAACAACACAACAAATCAGACAACTAATGTGAAAGACTTGGGAGTAATAATGTAGCTGAATCTCACTTTCAAAGATCACAACAATGTCTCTCCCACATCTGCTAGGACAACGAAAGGATGGATAAGGAGTGTAAGAATATGGGAACAGTAAAATAAGCAAAGAACAGTGGGAAAACAGGGAAGCCAGCGAAAAACAGATATTGGCCTATAATAAAAATATGACATAGCATCGACATCCAAATCTGCACCATATATTTCTATAGAGTCGCAGCTGAAGGTAGACAGCAATAAAGCACAAGACTAAATAATAAAGAAGGAAAGTTGAAATGAAAAGAAATCTGCGAGAAGCTGAAGAAAAATAAATAAGGTTGTGTTCTCAGACGAAATAGGGATATAACCAGAAACTGAAAGAGAAAGAATACATCAAGGATTACTGGACACAATACACACGATAGGATAAGAGGTGAAGATATTTCTGAGTTAGATTCCACGTAAACAAAGCAACCAGATTATTTCCTTCTGTGATTTCTGAAAGAAGGACCAAAAGGACAGTGTGAACCGCTGGACAAAATCTTCTACAAGTGAAATGATAGAGGGAAACTGCCAAAGGTCAATACCTGGGCGCCCAGCTAACGCTAGACGTTTTGGTCCAAGGCAGTCAGCCTTAGTGGTCGTGAATATTTCGCCTTTCTGCGAATTCTAAGCATTGTAAAAATCTCTCGTCGGTGGAAGCATGTAGGGGATGAGATGAAAAGCTGAAAGCCACCTGCCTGAAAGCTGGCTGCCTTGGATCAAAACGTCTAGCCTTAGCCTGGCGCCTAGATACTGACCAGTGTGGTACGGTGATAGAGTACTGCGTACCTTGTTCCAGGGTTCGTAGGTTCGAATCTCCTTCTACCTAAGATTAGTGTTTGTATGCATATATATATATATATATATATATAATATATATATATATATATATATATATATATATATATATATATACAATAAGATCACGCTTAGAAAGTATTTTGTCATTCATTGCATAGTTATATCCATATTGCGTTGCTCATAAAATGTTTTAATGTTGATGATGGATATCATTCTGGAATACAGAAAGAGATAATTTCATTTTGAGAGTATAATGATTTCAAGTCAAATTACATTTTAATAATCGTAATTAAATTAATGATGTGCTGCAGCCGAAATTTTAATGAGCGTTGGGAAATTATGCCAGAAAAGCTTCGTGATTTCGTAATGCAGCGGATGAACCCGTTGTAATTGTTTACGTCCTGTCTATCTCCACCCTAGCTGGGTTGGTAGTGCACTCAGCTCACGCACTGACGTCCACGGTTCGATCCCCGGTACGGGTGGTAACATTAAGACGTGTTTCTTTAAGACACCTGTTGTCCCTCTTCACCTAGTTATAAAATAGGTGCCAGGGTGTTAGTCGACTGGTGTGGGTCGCATCCTAGGGATAAAATTGACCTAATTTGCGCGAAATGCTCTGCATATCAAGGGGCTTTCTATACAGTATGTTAATTGTCAGGTAGGCCTGTATACGTTGTACATGTACTTCAAGAAATAAAGAGTATTATTATTATTATTATTATACTCAAATTATGAGCGCTGGTGCACTTACATTAAGGCAAAATTCAAGCTACTGATCACAGATGTGTGTGCACTGTGTTCCTTTTTTTTAGTCCATTTCCTTCCAGGAAGTATCTTGACCCTGAGTAAGGGCTCTTGATCTCAGGATCCACGGTAAGGAAGTTACACCTCTCTTACCGTAGATTACTTCTGACTGCCTTCCATTCCCCAAAGGAACTGTGTACCCAGTGCAGCTTTAGCGTTCCCTTCTGATATAAATAAGATTATATAGCTTGTTCCCGGATTTTATTTCCTTGTAATAAGTTAACTAGGTGTCTTCTTTATCGGCTTCAATATTTAAAAAACTGTGTCTAGTGCTCAGGAGACGATCACGAATATTTCTAGAGAGTGTCGGTACTAGTTTTCAAGTTAATTTTTTTTCCGAATGAGTAGGAAAGTTTACCGGTTGAATATCATGAGGTTGTCTCCTGTGAACCTCACTGCAAGAACAATTATAGTTAAAAAAAATTGGGAACGTTGGATTTCGTGTGATAAGCGAAGAATGTTTCTCTTGATTGGATTGAAACTTTTGATATTAGTGTCTTACCTAGAGAGAGGTATCACTGAATAATTATCTCATACATAAGCCACAATGTATTTAAATAACTGCATATATTCACACACTCTCCATACGTATACACAAACAAACATACACACGTACATATCCATGCACAAGTATACACAGTTATGGGTACACATGAACACATATGCACACAAATATATGCACATGCATAAAATATATACATATATTTACAAGTATACTTCTCAACATGTGTACATACACAAGTGTATATATAATAACACACCAATGCGTACGAAACTTGTATTCATACACATACATGCACAAAAATATACATGCAAGAGTGCAAAAGAATGCATACGTATATACAGACATACAGCATATACATACTCCCAGGCACACAATTTTTATATTTCGTCGCATTAGAGATTTATTACCACTCTTCACTGTTTTTTTCATATATTGAAGAAGAGACGGCAGGGTAAAATACGTGGAATACGGGGACGCTTTTCGGATTTCGCAGCAACCGGTAAACATATAGTTCAAAATTTATCCCCACTCTACACTGTTCCTTTTGCATGTACTGAAGAAGAGGGACGCTGGGTAAAATGTATGGAATATGGCGACTTTTTTTTTTTTTGGATTTCGCATGAACTGAAAAATATCTAATTAGGTATCCCCGAAGATGTATTTTTTAAGAGGTTGATTTTTTCCTTCCTCCTCCTTTTCGAGTTTATTTTGATCATATCTCACAACGCTGTATGACCCTTACGGACT
This sequence comes from Cherax destructor, assembly GCA_009830355.1. Lineage (NCBI taxonomy): Eukaryota > Metazoa > Arthropoda > Malacostraca > Decapoda > Parastacidae > Cherax > Cherax destructor. The sequence continues at coordinate 14,242 of WNWK01037409.1, read as the reverse complement.
TAGCACTTGGTTATGATTATAATAAAAATTTGATCATAACTCTGAACGCCTCATCCAATCGGCTTCAAATTTTCAACATTTGTGTACGGTAACGAGGAACAAATTCTTGACATAATTGGCGTATTTACGTGCCATGTGACCACAGTTGTTGAACCAATTTCCAGCATCATGGAATGGCTAAAATCACTTGCAAAATCCTCAGTAGCGGAACTTTAAATATTTAAAACAGGTGGCACAAACTACGACGATGGCGGAGAGTGAAATTCAGACGTGTGGGTGCGGCAGAGCTGACGATTTTACCTGTAAAATAGAGTGGAATTTCTATTCCTGATAAATCGCGTCAAATATATTTTAGTTCACCTCTTCTGAATACCTTCAATATTTAATGGCTGACGCATCGCAGGGCCAGGACAGAACTTATTATATTTCGTTGGTCTACCGGCAAATTTGTTGATGTAGTAAACAATAAAACTTGAATGATTGGAATCAACGCCTTAGCTAGTGAATGACTCATCTGTTCGGCTTCAGATTTTCACCACTAATGTTTTTTTTTTTTCCTGAGTACAAGACTCACGTTGCCATTGGGATGAATAAGCCTCAATTCACCAATTTTATTGAATAAATAGTGATATTCATTTTTTTATTCAATATCGTCTGATATTGAATAAGGATGATAATCCATAAGTTTATTCCGAATAAGTGTAAATCTCATGCTTACTGAATATTTAAAAGGCTTAGAATACTTGGATTCTGATCAGTTACGAAAGAATGCCTTTTCTGATATAATTCAAACTTTTACCACTGGTGGGATTTATTAATGCATAGCTTGTCACTTAATGTCCTGTGTAAATTTCATTTAGCCAATTTTATTTGGCACATTACTTCCTTTGTAATAACTAGTGAATGCCTCTTCTGATCAGCTTCAAACCCTAAATAGCAGTCAGTCTTAATGTGAAATAAGTCATGACTTTATTTAGTATGATTTTATTTAGTTTTCCAAGGTTAAATCAACTTATTATTTATGTGCATATAACATCTGTGTGCCTCAAGATCATTCTTTAATATTTGTATATTATTCACACAACACTTACATAACACTTACTCTCTTCAAAGCTGAGCAGTCTTACTTAGAGAAAATTTTAGTTTGATTTTAGCCTGTATAGGTTTAATTAAATTTTTTTACAACAAATATTTCTTTTTATGCGATAATGTCCGAGTGTCACATATGATTATCTTCAAGCCTTCTAGGCTCATACCGTGATCATGCAACTTCTGTGAGGCTTCAAGGTTAATTTGCTCGCGTGTCTCAGAATATTGGTCTACTTAGCCTCTTCGAAAGGTTTTAATTAGATTTGGAATGTATATATCCTAATTTACAATTTTTATTGAAGAAATTTGGATATTAGTTTCTATATGATGACTTGTGACTGCCTCTTCTGATTCCCGTCAACTATTCAACACTAATATTTAGCTCTCGTGACTTGAAAAGAGCTTCGAGGACAACGTAACAAATATGTGACCATCAGTGACTTGAATCGTAGTGTCTGGTTTGACCTCACTTTTTAAATTTCTCGTAATAAACCCTATCATTTTGCTGGGTTTTAATTTTTTTACTATGTTGTGTGCTCTGTATGATATACTTCCTAACACTATTACTCTTAAATATTTTACATTGCATGTTTTAAAATTTGTTACAGTTTTACAGTCTCAAATGTTTTATGCGCCATTTACTTGATTACTGACTTAGTTTTGATTATATTTTAAAAATCTATATTCTCTATTTAAACTGTCCATATCAACCTGGCCTTCCGTTTTCTGCTCAGCCATAAGTTCTTAGCGTCATTGGATCTGGCCAGTCATGAGCTGCTTATCCACAATCGTCTTCCCTCGGCTGGTTGGGTCAGACCTCTGGTACCCACCCTATCTTTTTCCCACCTTATCTGGTCCACCCTCGGTTCCTCACCCATAGTCACTTACCTTTGTTTGATCTGGTCTGTCCTCTACTACTCACCCATGCTCTCCTACAAAACTCCAATGTAAATAAGTCACTTTTCTGGCTTTTCTTGGGTTATCCAAGGTAATTTACACTACGTATGATAAACGTACTTATGTGTACCTGTCCCTCAAACTTACTCCTGTTCTGATCTGATCTAATCTGCCCTCTGCTGCTCACCCATGGTTTCCTATTCTTGTCTTGTCTACCCTGAATCTGATAACTATTTATTAATTACTGTTCTTATTAAAACGACGTTTCTCTCAGTAACTTCATAAAGTCTTTAAAGAGCAAAACGTCGTTTTAATTATGGCTTGTTCTCTCTATATGTTTTTTATTAACCAATACTTGCATGTCCCATTCTACTCAATGTAGCGCCTACTTCTTGCCTGTGCACATCTCTTTCCTAGTCTCATCACTCTCAAACATCCTATTCCATTCCAAATTTCTTTTCTTTTAGTCACTATACCAAGACAATCATTCACTTATTTCCAGAACTCTGAGTTAACCCTTTGTCTAACGAATCGCTTCCCTACAGTCAAGTAGTCTTCCTCTTCCCCAGGTGTTCCGTAAGGTCTGTCAAGTCAAAAAGTCACAAGCCTGTATTGGGAAAACGCTTGCTCAAGGGAGCGTATTTGTGAGGTCAAACTGACTTTTAAAAAATTTCTTACAGCGAAAAGTTGTGCCAATAATGTTTTTCTTTTGTGTTCATGGCTGTGGGCAGCGCGTTGTCAACATTGTGTCGATTCTGTGACTTTCACGCCGACTTAGTTCTAATTTCATTATTTCAACTTTTTAAACTGCTAACACAATTGTGTCTTGAGAAGCACTGAAGGTTCCAAGTGGGTTAGTATTTTGCGGACATAATACTTCTACTACTACTACTACTACCAGTAATAATAATAATAATAATAATAATAATAATAATAAGAAGAAGAAGAGGAAGAAGAAGAACAGGAAGAAGTATAATTATAATAAAATTAATAATAATAATTATAATAAAGATAATAATAATAATAATAATAATAATAATAATAATAATAATAATAATAATAAAATAAATATCACTACTGCTACTAATTATATTATGATAATTGTCATATACAATAATAATTATAAATATAGGCATTTTGACCGTTGCGCGATCCGAGAGAGGTATCCCTATCCCAGTATTCCATAACCTCAGTCCCTTGTGCCTCAGTGCTCGCGATTGGAAAAGTGCAGAGTGCGGCATAAGTTGATAAAACAGTTAAATATTCGCGTTGAATATTTGAAGGGAATTAGGAGAGGCATTCACAAGTCTTGTTTAGGAAATTAATATCCAAATTTACTCAATGAAAATGATAAATTATGACGTACACATATTAGATTTAATTTAAACCTTTCAAAGAGATCAAAATCCTAAAATTCACTAGAATATTAAACTTGAAGCCGCTTAAAAGTTGCATTATCAGCTTATAGCATGGATGAGTTGATGCTGATCAGATGTCACTCGGAAATTATCGAATGAAAAAAATTGGGTCCTAAAATGGGCGAAATCCATCCAAGGATTTCTTCAAGTAAGACTGACCAACTTTTAAGAAAGTTATGTACACTAACCACATACCACGGGTGGGGTTCGAACCCGTGGTATGTGGTTTGTTTGCAATCGTGGCATTACGATTTCGTGAGTTATGTACACTAAACTTACATAAAACTTACTTATTGGTTCTATGTAAGCTTAGTGTACATAACGTTTTTAATAATGGTCGTGAGGGCAACACAGATGTTATTGCAACAGAAAATTACATTATGTTGATTTAACTTAAGCTAAACAATTATGATTAATAAGATTGTCAGACGATAAGCTACACAACCTTATATCAAGATATTGTTTCATTTGAGGAAAAACATTAGTACTAAAAGTTTAAAGCCGACCAGAAGATGCATTTTTTCAGTTATTACACAGAATCCAACAAAATTTGTACCAACACAGCCAATGAAACGTTTAATCTATTTCAAATGATTCATCAACCATTATAGATTGATAACATTAACAATTGATACATTTTTAATTAAAAGAAAGCGGTAAACCCCTAGGAGTCACATAGTGTCTGTGGAATGGTAGGTGTTCCAGTTCAATCCAAGCAACGGGAAGATAACTTCAATTTCATGGATCAAGAGCCCGCCCCAGCATCTAGGTAATAATAACACCGAACATGTATTAACTTAAATACATCTCTGAGGTAAGTGAGGCGGCTGTCTGCTGACATGTATAAACATGAATCCCAGGCATCATGTCTGCTTGTCAGGAAGAGACAGAGAGCATCAGTTGTGCTATGGCTGTCCCAGTGTTCAGACATATTTACAAATGATTTCTATTCATTGTGTACACTGGTGTTTATTTTTCTTGAATTACACTATGCTAAATGCACATATCCATATTTACATTCAATTTCATTTGCTCTCCTATATTAAATATCTATTTCAGATTAATATGAACAGACGAGGATGCCTGAACAGTGGCAAACTTGCATACCAGCACTATTTCAGTTGGAAGATTAATGACGAAGATAAAAGAATGGTTCCACACACTCCACTATCACTGTGGGTGAATGGTAAACGTATATCAGTGCCATTTGTGGCACTAACCCAGGAATTGTATGAATGTCTGTTATTTATGCACGGTTAATGTGGTTGGTCTGTTGAAGAAAAACAAGAACAAGATAACATATTCAGATTCTAAGTCAGGATCAAAACCTGTACCACAATGTAAGGACACTTCTATATTTGTTCCACCTGTTGCTGAACGTGTTGCAATGTCTGACAGTTTGAATATAATGATAATGGTACATGATACCTACAAGTTCAAATTGTATATCGCTGTTATATTCACACTGTCAGACACTACAACACAACGGTATCCTGGTACAGAGGACATCTTCAATAACTTTATTTCCAGACCACTCATTACTAGTGAGAAAGGTTGGATTTGAGAGGGACCTACCTTGTAGGCTTGCTACGGTGCCTCTCAATCAATACATTCTTCTACTAGTGGGCGCCGCCTCTTTTGTCGTCTTCAAGATTTTCTTCGCCTCACGTTTGGTAGAATATGTCTCCGTTTGTACGCGTAGCGTAGCTTCACATTGTTCTAGACTATGGGGACGAACTCTTCTCCAGGCTGAGGGACTGACCACCTTCGAGGGTGTTGTACAGTTTACATCGTGTCATCCCCACTGCTTCTACTGTCTCCTCTGTATTCAACTGAAGAAGCCTACCGTGTAGGCGAAACGCGTTTCGGAATAAAGATACCTCAGTGTTGTACATGTGTCTTATCAACTTATCGGTACTATATACCATTATGGTACCTCTACTTACGAGCAGCTCCCAACTCGAACAATTATGTAAGTGTATTTTTGTAGGTGCTTTTGTAAGTGTTTTTTTGTAGTTGCTTTTGTAAGTGTATTTTTGGGGGTCTGAAATGGATTAATCTAATTTTCATTATTTCTTATGGGAAAAAATTCCTTCGGTATCGGCACTTGAATAGCCGTCTGGAACGAATTAAGCTCGTAACTCGAGGTACCACTGTATTATATATGTGCGGGTTACTTGTATATGTAACCCTGATCTTTATTAATCACCAGGATCTCAGACTTTAAAAACTTCTACATAATCCTTCTACCGGAGTTCAATGACATTCTCAGGGAGCTATCAAAGCAGAAGACTACTTGGATAACACTAATAAGAGGAAAATCTCTCAGCAGAAGGAATAAAAATATCTTGGTGGAATACCATCAAATGGAAAATTGTGTATTTCTACATTGACGTGAATGATTTAATAAAGAAAATGGGTTATGAACAGCATTCTGATTAATGGGGACTATTAATTGATTGCAGCAAGGTCAGTTTTAAAACTGTCCTTCACAACATCACTGAAACGCCATCTGTTTCCGTGGCTCATGCTGTGAGACTAAAGAAAACATACGAGTTCATGGTAATTCTACACAGACTAGAAAAATACAACTACCACGCAATACTTATGTGCTTCCTTCGTTTGCGGAATAGTCGTTTCGAGGCTAACCACTACAACATCAAAGAATGGTCGACATGAAAATAATCTATTCCAGGAAAATTCAACATACACCATATACTACTATCGCATCCTCAAAAGATATTTATATCGCCATTGCATTTAAAGTTGTACCAAATAAGAAACTTTGTAAAGAATATGAAGGGGAAAGGTGCACGATTTATTTACCTTAAGGAATGACTCTGGAGTCTTAACTGACGCCAAACTTCAGGCCAAAGTATTTGTTGGGCCGCAAATACGTGAACTGTTATCCGACGCAGTCTTCCTAACTGAGCCTATTGTAGACGGCTGCATGGGAAGTTTTCAAACACGTTGACCAGAACTTCTTAGAAAGGCACAGAACAGACAATTTTGCTTAGTTAGTACGAAAGATGATAGAAACCTATGAAGTACTGGGTTGTCGTGTGTCCCTTAAAATGCAGTTTGTTCATCCACACCTGGATTTTTTCCCCCTTTTACAGATGGGACAATTCTGGGTTGGTGTTTATGAGTGGTAGACTACTAGTGAAAAAGGTTTTAAATAAAAAAGAATAAAATCAAGTAACAATCTGGCAGGCGTAAATACTCAGGGCGTCGTTTCAGTTTCCCTTTAGAGTAGTGGATGAATGTTGGGGGTTCTTGCGACCAAACTCACCACTTATTAGTCTTTAAGGATTTAAAGTCAAACCTTAAAAGACATATTTTAAATATTTTCATCTTCCAGTGAGAATATGATGTCCTTGAAACATTCTTTACTAGTTACTTCATAACTGGGATATTTTTTAATTCATTATATTCCTTGCGCTAAAAATTTTAATGGAACTTAATACATAAAAACACTTCTTGAATATATATATATATATATATATATATATATATATATATATATATATATATATATATATATATATATATATATATATTCTAATAGCTGAAATTCCTGACGTGCTAGTTCAGCTTCGACTTCAAATTTAGAATCATCCTGTTCAAATTATATTAGAACATCTAAATTTATCTCAGTAGCAGACCGAACATAATTGTTGTTGTTGTCCAGTGTATTACAAAATATAAAATAATACTATTCATTTTATAGATTGAAACTGGTAAAATAACACCTACAAACTCCAATAAAAATATAACACTGATGAATTTTGAAGGCGATCATAGGAGCCTGTCACCTATCAAATGGAAGCAAAATTTTGGAATGACTTACGTAATATTGAGCATAGGCACCCATACATGCAGATAGTCTCATGACTTTTGTCCAAGATACATTACAACAGCTTTGAAAATTTGAAGCCGATCGAATCAGGCGTTCTCGAGTAATAATAGAAAGTTTTGAGGAAGATAATTCAAGTGTTGCCGTCACTTGTATAAATAGGAAAGTCTTCCTTTGTTAAACTTAAAAACGCCGGAAAAACATGATTTTTTCCAGTTTTTAATAAATAATTTACATTATATTAAAAATCTTAACAATTCTTCATGAAAAATTATTTTATTTTTTAAATGCAATGAGACGAAATTAGGTAAAAATGTCAAATTGGAGCCCACACTAGCCAAAACTAAAACGAAATTACTTCCAGTTCAGATACACCACCATTTAAAGTTTGAAGCCGATCAGAAGATAAATTGTTTAGTTTCTACATTTACTTAATAAAACTAGCAGACTGAAAATTTACACACTCAAAGTAAGTGATGAGCTTTGTTTAAATGAAGCCCATGAATGATAAAAGTTTGAAGCCGATCAGAAAAGGCATTCTTCAGTTATTGATCTGATTCCAACGATTCCAAGATATTTTTTTTTTTTAACAATTCAGAAAAAATTCAGCCTATTCGAAGTAAACTTATGCAATATAATTTTTCGTAGAGAATTAATCATCAATAATATTTTGAACCCAATCAGAAGAAGCAATTCTTAACTAATGAATATAAATGTATATTACTATTTATTCAATGAAGTTGACAAACTGGGACATATATTATACAATAGCACCGTGAGCCTTGTGTTCGGGAAACCACATCAGTTGAAAAAATTTGATGCCAATCTAATGATTCTTTTAGTTATGGCCCTGGGAAACATCGATTCCACGACTTATACTACATTTCTATATCAACATATTTCCTGCATGCAAGAACAACCTGGCCATAAGAGGCATAAACCCACTAAATAGTGAAGTTTCTTCAGAAGAGATAAGCTGAATTATTTAGCATGATTTAAGTGAATGGAAAATCGCAGTGTTTTACACTTTAAATGGTAATATCTGCGCCTCAAAAGGGATTTTCACTGCCAGTCGTCACCAAATTAAATGTTTGACGCCCTTAAAGGAAAATTTAATAATAATAGTTCATAAAAACCATTACTATTATTACTACTGCAATTGTTACTACTACTACCTTTTGCAACTGCTATTATTTACACTACTACTACCACTACTACTGCTACTATTATTATTTTACTAACACTACCAACACTTCTACCTCATCACTTCTTACCCCCTGCTGCTCCTGCTGCTGCTGCTGCTCTTACTGCTGCTGCTGATGCTGCTGTTACCCCCGCTGCTGCTGTGCACCCCGTCGCTGCTGTTGCTGCTGCTGCTACTGCTGCTGCTACTGCTGCTGCTCCCCACTGTTGCTGCTGTTACTCCGCTGCTGTTACTCCTGTTGCTGCTACTCGTGTTGCTGCTCCCGGTTGTTGTTGTTTACTGTTGGCACATGTTGTTGCCTGTTGCTGCTACTGTTCTGCTGTACTGCTGCTCGGCTATGCTCTGCTGCTGCTACTTTTTAGTGCTGCTGCTCCCATTGTTGCATTATTGCTGCTGTTGCTATTGTTGCTGTTGTACTGTTGCTGCTGTTGCTGCTGTTGCTGTGCTACTGTTGCTACTGTTGCTGTACTGTTGCTGTTGCTGTTGTTGCTGTTGCTATCCTGGTTGCTGTTCTGTTGCTGTGCTACCGCTGCCCACTCGTGTCTACTACTTGTTGCTGTTGCTCAATATGCTGCTGAAGTAAGCAATTACTACTGCATGCTTGCTGCTGATACTGCTTCTGGTGCTGCTGTTGTACATGCCTGTGCCGTTGCTGTTGCTACTGTTGCGTTTGTGCTATCTTGCTGCTGCTGTTACCCTGCCGCAGTTCCGCTAATGCTGTTGCGTTACATATCCTGCTGCAGATCTGCTGCGCTACCTATGCTGGCTGCTTCAGCTGCTGCTTACTGTTGCTGATGCTGCTGCTGATGCTGCTGCTACTGCTTCAAGTACACTGCTGCTGCTACTACTACTGTCTGTCACTACTGTGCTGCAACTGGTGCTACTGCTGCGCTTGTTACCTTAGTACTAGTTGCTGCTTGCCACTGCTGTTGCTGATGCTACCTTGCTGCTGCTGTTGCTACTACTGCTGCTGCTGCTACTGCTGCCGTTCTGCTACTGTGCTGCTACTGCTGCTGTGGCTATTGCTGCTGCTGCTTACTGCTGCTGTGCTGTGCTTGCTGTTGCTACTGTTGCTACTGCTGCTGTCTGCGTACTCTGCTGCTGCTGCTACTCCTTGCTGCTGCTGCTGCTGCTGCTGTTGCTACTGCTACTGCTGCTGCTGCTACTGCTGATGCACTGTTGCCGCTGTTGCTGCTACTGCTTCTGTTGCTGCTACTGCTGCTGCTACTGCTGCTGCTACTATTGTTGCTTGTGCTACTGCTGTTACTGCTGCTGCAGCTGCTGCTGCTGTTAATGCTGCTGTGCTACACTGTTGCTACTGCTGCTGCTATCTGCTGCTGCTGCACTGCTGCTGCTGCTACATCGCTGCTGCTGCTACTGTTGTTTGTTTCTACTGCTGCTGCTGCTGCTGCTGCTACTGTTGCTGCTTACTGCTACTGCTGTGCTGTTGCTACCGTTGCGCTACTGTTGCTGCTACACGCTGCTGCTACTGCACGTACTGCTGCTGCCACTACTGGCTGCTGCTGCTACTGCTGCTGCTGCTGCTACTGCTGCTGCCGCTGCTACTGTCTTGCTGTTGTTGCCACTGTTGCTGCTACTGCTGCTGCTACTATTGCTGCTGCTGCTGCTGTCGCTGCTGTTACACTGCCGCAGCTGCTGTGCTACTGTCTGCTGCTACTGCTGCCTGCTGACTACTGCTGTTGCTGTGTTGCGTACTGCTGCTGCTGCTGCTGTTGCTGCTGCTACTGTGCGCTACTGTTGCTAATGCTGTTGCTCACTGTATGCTGCTATGCTGCTGCTGCTACTACTGCTGCTACTGCTGCTACTGTTGCTGCATTGTTGTTACTGCTGCTGCTGTTGCTTGCTGCTGCTGATACTACTGCTGCTGATACTGCTGCTGCTACTGCTGCTTCTCATTACTGCTGTTCACTGCTGCTAGTGTGCTGTTGCTGCCGTTACTCCTGCTTGTTGCTACTGCCGCTACCGCTGCTGCTACTGCTGTTGCTTCTGCTACCGCTGTTGCTGCTACTGCTGCCGCTACTGCTGCTGCTACTACTACTGTTGCTGCTGCTGCTACTGCTGCTGCTGCTGCTACTGCTGCTGCCGCTGCTGCTACTGCTTCTGGTGCTGTTGCTGCTACTGCTGCTGTCTACGTGCTGCTGCTACTATTGCTGCTGCTGCTGCTGCTGCTCTACAGCTGCTGCTACCACTGCCGCAGCTGCTGCTGCTACTGCTGCTGCTACTGCTGCTGCTGCTGCTACTACTGCTGTTGCTGCTGCTGCTGCTACTGCTGCTGCTGCTGCTGCTGCTGCTGCTACTGCTGCTGCTACTGTTGCTAATGCTGCTGCTGCTACTGCTACTGCTGCTAATGCTGCTGCTGCTACTACTGCTGCTACTGCTGCTACTGCTGCTGCTACTGCTGCTACTGCTGCTGCTGCTGCTACTGCTGCTGCTTATGATACTACTGCTGCTGATACTGCTGCTGCTGCTACTGTGCTAGTGCTGCTGCTGCTACTGCTGCTGTTACTCCTGCTGCTGCTACTGCTGTTGCTTCTGCTACTGCTGCTGCTACTGCTACTGCTGCTGCTACTGCTGCTGCTTCTGCTTCAGCTACTGCTGCTACTACTGCTCGTACTGCTGCTGTTACTGCTGCTACTGCTGTTGCTGCTGCTACTGCTAATACTGCTGCTGCTACTGCTGCTGCTGCTACTGCGGTTGCTACTGCTGCTGCTGCTATTGCTGCTGCTACTGCTGGTGCTGCTAATGCTGCTTCTGCTACTGCTGCTACTGCTGCTGCTGCTACTGCTGCTACTGCTGCTGCTGCTACTGCTACTGATGCTACTGCTGCTGCTACTGCTGCTGCTGCTGCTACTGTTGCTGCTGCTATTGCTGCTGTTGCTGCTGCGGCTATTGCTGCTGCTGCTGCTGCTATTGCTGCTGCTACTGCTGTTACTGCTGCTGTTGCTGCTGCTGCTGCTGCTGCTGCTTCTGCTGCTGCTTCTGCTACGTTGCTCGCACGTTGCTGCTGTTGCTATTTGCCACTGCAGCTACTGCTGCTGCTGCTACTGCTGGTGCTGCTACTGCTGCTGCTACTGTTGCTGCAGCTGCTGCTACTGCTGCTGCTGCTGCTACTGCTGCTACTGCTGCTGCTACTTCTACTGCTGCTGCTGCTACTGCTGCTACTACTGCTGCTGCTGCTGCTACTGCTGATGCTACTGTTGTTTCGGCTGCTACTGCTGCTGCTACTGCTTCTGCTGCTGTTATTACTATTTTTAATACTGAAATAATAATAAAAATAAGAACAACAATAACACTTGAATTTCTGTATTAGGTTTGAGATTTATAGTGTCAACAGTCCAGTGTCAGCAGTCCAGTTTCAGCAGTCCAGTGTCAGCAGTCCAGTGTCAGCAGTCTAGTGTCAGCAGTACACTATCAGCAGTACACTGTCAGCAGTACACTGTGAGCAGTATACTGTCAGCAATCTGGTGTCAGCAGTCCAGTGTCAGCAGTCCAGTGTCAGCAGTCCAGTGTCAGCAGTACACTGTCAGCAGTCCTGTGTCAGCAGTCCTGTGTCAGCAGTCCAGTGTCAGCAGTACACTGTCATCAGTCCAGTGTCAGCAGTCCAGCGTCAGCAGTACACTGTCAGCAGTCCAGTGTCAGCAGTACACTGTCAGCAGTCCTGTGTCAGCAGTCTAGTGTCAGCAGTCCTGTGTCAGCAGTCTAGTGTCAGAAGTACAGTGTCAGGGGCTGTGAATTGTTTTGCTGTACTTCTAGAGGTTGGTCTCTGGCACCATTACGATATTTTGGAGTGGCACTCAACCCCAGTAACTTGGCACTACGTTTGTGAATTCATTTTCATAGCACTCCATCAAATTTGGAATTTTCTTATAAATTTTAGTGCAGTTCGTTGCGTCGTTCGTAATGAGGCACTTGAATGTTTCAGGTTATTGGTTAGTTTTCACAGCCGTCGCCAGGGTGTAGTGTGTGTGTACTCACCTAGTTGTGGTTGCAGGGGTCGATTCATAGCTCCTGGCCCCGCCTCTTCACTGGCCGCTACTGGGTCTCCTTCGCCATGAGCCTTATCATCCCTCTTCTTAAAGCAATGAATGGATCCTGCCTCCACTACATCGCTTCCCAAGCTATTCCACTTCCTGACCACTCTGTGACTGAAGAATTACTTCCTAACATCCCTGTGATTCATCTGAGTCTTCAACTTCCAGCAGTGCCCCCTTGTTGCTATGTCCCATCTCTGGAACATTCTGTCTCTCTCCACCTTGTCAATTCCTCTCAGTATTTTATATGTCGTTATCATGTCCCCCCTTACTCTCCTGTCCTCCAATGTCGTCAGGTCGATTTCTCTTAACCTCTCCTCGTAGGACATACCCCTTAGCTCTGGGACTAGTCGTGTTGCAAACCTTTGCACTTTCTCTAGTTTCTTTATGTGCTTGGCTAGGTGTGGGTTCCAAATTGGTGTTGCGTACTCCAGTGTGGGCCTAATGTACACAGTGTACAGGGTTCTGAAGGAGTCTTGATTAAGATGTCGGAATGCTGTTCTTAGGTTTGCTAGGCGCCCGTATGCTGCAGCAGTTATTTGGTTGATGTGCGCCTCAGGAGATGTGCCTGGTGTTATACTCACCCCAAGATCTTTTTCCTAGACTGTACTCCGTCTGCGGTCTTCTTTGCCCTTCCCCACTCTTCATGACTTTGCACTTGGTGGGGTTGAACTCCAGGAGGCAATTCCGGGACCAGGTCTGCAGCCTGTCCAGATTCCTTTGTAGTTCTGCCTGGTCCTCGTCCGATTGAATCCTTCTCATCAACTTCACATCATCTGCAAACAGAGGCACTTCGGAGTCTATTCCTTCCGTCATGTCATTCACAAATACCAGAAACAGCACCGGTCCTAGGACTGACCCCTGTGGAACTCCACTCGTCACAAACGCCCACTCTGACACCTCGCCACGAACCATGATTCGCTGCTGTCTTCCTGACAGGTATTTCCTGATCCATTGTAGTGCCTTCCCTGTTATCCCTGCCTGGTCCTCCAGCTTTTGCACTAATCTCTTGTGTGGAACCATGTCAAACACCTTCTTACAGTCCAAGAAAATGCAATCCACCCACCCCTCTCTCTCTTGTCTTACTGTTGTCACCCTGTCATAGAACTCCAGTAGGTTTGTGACACAGGATTTCTCGTCCCTGATACCGTGTTGACTGCCGTTGATAAGCTCATTCCTTTCTAGGTGTTCCACCACTCTTCTCCTGATAATCTTCTCCATGACTTTGCATACTATACATGTCAGTGACACTGGTCTGTAGTTAGGTGCCTCATGTCTGTCTCCTTTTTTAAAGATTGGGACTACATTTGCTGTCTTCCATACCTCAGGTAGTCTCCCTGTATCGATAGATGTGATAAATATTGTTGTTAGGGGTACACAAAGCGCCTCAGCTCCCTCAGGACCCATGGAGAGATGTGATCCAGCCCCATCACCTCTGAGGTATCTAGCTCACTCAGCAGCCTCTTCACCTCTTCCTCGGTTGCGTGTATTGTATCCAACACTTGGTGGTGTACCCTTCCTCTCTGTCTTTCTGGAGTCCCTTCTGTCTCCTCGGTGAACACTTCTTGAATTTCCTGCTGAGTTCCTCACACACTTCGCGGTCATTCTTGTGATTTCTCCTTCCTTCCTTAGCCTGATCACCTGGTCCTGACTGTTGTTCTCCTCCTGATGTGGCTGTTCAACAGTTTCGGGTCAGATTTGGCTTCTTGCTATGTCATTCTCGTAC
>WNWK01037408.1:0-18526 GCA_009830355.1 Cherax destructor | reverse complement strand
GTGTTTACACTGTTCTTATGATAGTTACATAGTGGGAACACCAGCATTGTGTTGCTACACTGTTCTGTATGATAGTTACATAGTGGAAACCAGATTGTGTTGCTACACTGTTCTGTATGATAGTTACATAGAGGAACACCAGATTGTGTTGCTACACTGTTCTGTATGATAGTTACATAGTGGGAACACCAGCATTGTGTTGCTACACTGTTCTGTATGATAGTTACATAGTAGGAACACCAGCAGTGTGTTGCTACACTTTTCTGTATGATAGTTACATAGTGGGAACACCAGCATTGTTGCCACTGTTCTGTATATAGTTACATAGTGGGAACACCAGCAGTGTGTTGCTACACTGTTCTGTATGATAGTTACATAGTTGGAACACCAGCAGTGTGTTGCTACACTGTTCTGTATGATAGTTACATAGTGGGAACACCAGCAGGTGTGCTACACTGTTCTGTATGATAGTTACATAGTGGGAACACCAGCAGTGTGTTGCTACACTGTTCTGTATGATAGTTACATAGTGGGAACACCAGCAGTGTGATGAAAGATTAGATATCAGATTGGAGGAGAGAGTATGGAGGAGGTGAATGTATTCAGATATTTAGGAGTGGACGTTTCAGCAAATGGTCTTTGAAGGATGAAGTGAATCATAGAATTGATGAGGGAAAAGGGTAAGTGGTGCACTTGGGAGTCAGTGGAGACAAAGAACTTTGTCCGTGGAAGCAAAGAGGGGAATGTATGAGAGTATAGTTATACCAACACTCTTATATGGGTGTGAAGCATGGGTGATGAATGTTGCAACAAGGAGAAGGATCGAGGCAATGGAGATGTCATGTCTGAGATCGATGTGTGGCATGAATATAATTAAGCGAATTCGTAGTGGAAATTAGAGGAGGTGCGGGATTTTCAAGACTATTATCCAGAGGACTGAGGAGGGGTTGTTGAGGTGGTTCGGACATGTAGAGAGGTTGGAACGAGACAGAATGACTTCGAGAGTGTATAAATCTGTAGTGGAGGGAAGGCGGGGTAGGGGTCGGCCTAGGAAAGGTTGGAGGAAGGGGGTAAAGGAGGATTTGTGTGCGAGGGGCTTGGACTTCCAGCAAGCATGAATGAGCGTATTTGATAGGAGTGAATGGAGACAAATGGTCTTTAATATTTGATGTGCTGTTGGAGTGGAGCAAAGAAACATTTATAAAGGGATTCAGGGAAACCGGCAGGCCGGACTTGAGTCCTGGAGATGGGAAGTACAGTGTCTGCACTCTGAAGGAAGGGTGTTAATGTTGCAGTTTTATAACTGTAGTGTAAGCATGCCTCTGGCAAGACAGTGATGGAGTGAATGATGATGAAAGTTTTTCTTTTTCGGCCACCCTGCCTTGGTTGGAAACGGGCCGGGGTGTGTTAATCTATATATTTTTACATATTTATATATATTTTGTATCTTTTATATATATATATATATATATATATATATATATATATATATATATATATATATATATATCTGTCGTGCTGATTAGGTAAACTTGCGATTTTGGCTTAAATAGCAACGCTCACCTTGACATATAAGACAAGTGAAAATTTGTGTATGCAATAATTTCGCCAAAATCATTCTGAACATAACGAAAAAAATATATTTAATTGTGTTTCTTTATTATTAATTTAATGTTAACGTATCTAAAATATATTTAGTTGGGTTAGGCTAAATTAAATTGCGCTTGTTGTAATAAGGTTAGGTAGGTTTTCAAAGTTTCTCTTTGTACAAAATTATAATTCTTACATTAACATAAATGAAAAATATATCTTAACGTATAAGAAAATTTTAGAAAGGACTTAATTTTAGATGAGTTCTGCTAATTGACCAGTTTTATATCGGCACGACATATATATATATATATATATATGTCGTGCCGATTAGGTAAAACTGGTCAATTAGCAAGAACTCATCTAAAATTAAGTCCTTTCTAAAAGTTTCTCTTATACGTTTAAAGATATATATTTTTCATATATGTTAATGAAGGAAAAGTAACATAGAGATGACAAGGAAATAGATTGTGTTCTCTCTCACTCTCTCTCTCTCTCTCTCTCTCTCTCTCTCTCTCTCTCTCTCTCTCTCTCTCTCTCTCTCTCTCTCTCTCTCTCTCTCTCTCACACTCTCTCTCTCTCTCACTCTCCGTGCAAAACATCCATTAATCTAGACCCAACATTCAGGTCATGAGAATGATTGATGTCGCTTAATCTTCGCACGTAAATGTTCGCTGATTACAGGTATACCATCGCTATGGCAGGTAACACTTCATTATTATTATTATTATTATTATTAATATTATTATTATTATTAATATTATTGTTATTATTATTATTATTATTATTATTATTATTATTATTATTATTATTATTATTATTATTATTATTATTATTATTATTAATCGTGTGTACTCACCTATTTGTGGTTGCAGGGATCGAGTCATAGCTCCTGGCCCGCCTCTTCACTGGTCGCTACTAGGTCCACTCTCTCCCTGCTCCATGAGCTTTATCATACCTCGTCTTAAAACAATGTATGGTTCCTGCCTCCACTACGACACTTTCCAGACTGTTCCACTTCCTGACAACTCTGTAACTAAAGAAATACTACCTAACATCCCTTTGACTCATCTGAGTCTTCAACTTCTAATTATGACCCCTTGTTTCTGTGTCCCATCTCTAGAACATCCTGTCTCTGTCCACCTTGTCAATTCCTCTCAGTATTTTGTATGTCGTCATCATGTCTTCCCTAACCCTACTGTCCTCCAGTGTCGTCAGGCTGATTTCCTTTAACTTTTCTTCTTAGGACATTTCCTTAGCTCTGGAACTAGTCTTATTGCAAACCTTTGTACTTTTTCTAATTTCTTGAAATGCTTGAGGAGGTGTGGGTTCCAAGCTGGTGCTGCATACTCCAGTATGGGCCTGACGTACACGCTGTACAGAGTCTTGAACGATTCCTTACTGAGGTATAGGAACGCTATTCTTAGGTTTGCCGGGCGCCCATATGTTGCAGCAGTTATCTGGTTGATGTGCGCGTCTCAGATGTGCTCGGTATTATACTCACCCAAAGATCCTTTCCTTGAGTGAGGTTTGCAGTCTTTGGCCACCTAGCCTATACTCTGTCTGCGGTCTTCTTTGCCCTTCTTCAATCTTCATAACTTTGCATTTGATGGGGTTAAATTCGAAGAATCAGTTGCTGGACCAGGCTTCCAGCCTGTCCAGGTCTCTTTGTAGTCCTGCCTGATCCTCATCCGATTTAATTCTCCTCATCTGCAAACAGGGACACTTCTGAGTCTATCCTTTCCGCCATGTCATTCACATATACCAAAAACAGCGCTTGTCCTAGGACTGACGCCTGTGGAACCCCACTAGTCACAGGCTCCCACTCTGACTCTCGTCACGTACCATGACTTGTTGCCTCTCTGTCAGGTATTTCCTGATGCGTGCCTGATCCTCTAGCTTTTGCACTAATCTCGTGTGAGGAACTGTGTCGAAGGCCTTCTTGCAGTTCAAGAAAATGCAGTCTACCCACCCCTCTGTCTCTCGTGTCTTACTTCCGTTACTTTGTCATAAAACTCCAGTAGGTTTGTGATACATGATTTTCCTTCCCTGAATCCATGCTGATTGTCGTTTATAAGCTTGTTCTGTTCTAGGCGCTCCTCCACTCTCCTCCTGATAATCTTCTCCATAATTTTACATGTTATTCACGTCAGTGACACTGGTCTGTAGTTTAGTGCCTCGTGTCTGACTCCTTTCTTAAAAATGGAGACAACATTTGTTGTATTCCATACCTCAGGTAGTTGGCCAGTTTCAATAAATGTGTTGAAAATTGTTAGTGGCACACACAGCGTCTCTGCTCCCTCTCTAAGGACCCACGGAGAGATGTTGTCCGGTCCCTCAGCCTTTGAGGTATCAAGTTCATTTAGCAGCTTCTTCACCTTTTCCTCGGTTGTGTATTTCATCCAACACTTGTTGGTATATTCCTTGTTGGTGTAACCCCCTATTCTGTGTGTGTGTGTGTGTGTGTATTCACTTATTTGTATTCACCTATTTGTGGTTGCTGGTGTCTAGTCATAGCTCCTGGCCTTCCCACTTTCCTGATTGCTACTAGGTCCTCTCTCTCCCTGCTCCATGAACTTTATCAAACTTCGTCTTAAAACTATGTATAGTTCCTGCCTCCACTTCGTCACTTTCTAGGCTATTCCACTTCCTGACAACTCTATGACTGAAGAAATACTTCCTAACATCCCTTTGACTCATCGGAGTCTTCAACTTCCAGTTGTGACTCCATGTTTCAGTGTTCCATCTCTGGAACATCCTGTCTTTGTCCACCTTCTCAATTCCTCGCTGTGTTTTATATGTTGTTATCATGTCTCCCCTAACCCTCCTGCCCTCCAGTGTCGTCAGGCCGAGTTCCCTTAACCTTTCTTCGTAGGATAATCCTTAACTCTGTGACTAGTCATGTTGCAAACCTTTGCACTTTTTCTAATTTATTGACGTGCTTGACCTGGTATGGATTCCAAATTGGTGCTGTATACTCGAATGGAAATGACGTACGTGGTGTACAGAGTCTTGAACAATTCCTTATTGAGGTATCGGAAAGTAATTCTTAGGTTTGCCAGGCGCCCAAATACTCACCACAAGATCTTTTTTTCTTGAGCGAAGTTTGAAGTCTTTGGACACATAGACTATACTCTGTCTGTGGTCTTTTTTGCCCTTCCCCGATCTTCATGACTTTGCATTTGGCAGGGTTAAATTCAGTTGCTGAACCAAGCTTGTAACCTGTCCAGGTCTCTTTGTAGTCCTGCCTGATCCTCATCCGATTTAATTCTCCTCATTAACTTCACATCATCTGCAAACAGGGACACTTATGAGTGTATCCCTTCCGTCATGTCATTCACATATACCAAAAACAGCACTGTTCCTAGGACTGACCCTTGTGGAACCCCGCTCGTCACAGGCGCCCACTCTGACACATGGTCACGTACCATGACTCGTTGCCTCTCTGTCACATATTCTCTGATCCATTGCAATCTTTCCTGTTATGCATGCCTGATCTAGCTTTTGCAAGATCAGGCTAATCTCTTGTGAGGAACTGTCAAAGGCCTTCTTGCAGTCCAAGAAAATACAATCTATCCACCCCTCTCTCTCGTGTCTTACTTCCGTTACCTTGTCATAAAACTCCAGTAGGTTTGTGACACAGGATTTTTCTTCACTGAAATCTTTCTGGTTGTCGCTTATAAGCTTGTTTCTTTCTAGGTGTTCCACCCCTCTCCTCCTGATAATCTTTCCATGACTTTGCATACTATACACGTCAGTGACACAGGTCTGTAGTTTAATGCCTCGTGTCTGTCTCCTGTGTGTGTGTGTGTGTGTGTGTGTGTGTGTGTGTGTGTGTGTGTGTGTGTGTGAGTGTGTGTGTTTGTGTGTGTGTGTTAGTTACCATTTTGTCCTAGGCACATGTCGATTAGACACTAGGCCTGTTGTATGTATGTGTGTGTAACGAAACACTTCGAAATGTTTAGGCCCCGCCGGAAATTGAGCCCGGGCCCTCCGTGCGTGAAGCAAGAGCGCTAGCCACCATGCCATGTGGGTGTGTGTGTGTGTGTGTGTGTGTGTGTGTGTGTGTGTGAGCGTATGTGTGTGTGAGTGTGTGTGTACTCACCTAGTTGTGGTTGCAGAGGTTGAGTCACAGCTCCTGGTCCCTCCCTTTCACTGGTTTCTACTGGGTCACTCTTCCCGCTCCACGAGCTTTATCGTACCTCTTCTTAAAGCTATGTATGGATCCTGCCTCCACTACTTCGCTTCCCAAACTTTTAGACTTCCTGTCTACTCTGTGGTTGAAGAAATATTTCCTAACATCCCTGTCGTTCATCTGAGCCTTCAACGTCCGACTGTGACCCTTGTTGCTGTGTCCCATCTCTAGAACATTCTGTCTCTGTCCACCTTGTCTATTTCTCTCAGTATTTTTCATGTCGTTATTATGTGTCCTCTATCTCTCCTCTCCTCGTAGGACATACCCTTTAACTCTGGGACTAGAATTGTTGCAAACCTTTGCACTTTCTCTAGTTTCCTTACGTGCTTGGCTAGGTGTGGGTTCCAAACTGGTGGTGCATACTCCAATATGGGCCTAACGTGCACAGTGTACAGGGTCCTGAACGATTCCTTATTAAGATGTCGGAAAGCTGTTCTCAGGTTTGATAGGCGCCCGAATGCTGCAGCAGTTATTTGGTTGATGTGCGACTCATTAGATGTTCCCGGTGTTATACTCACCCCAAGATCTTTTCCTTGAGTGAGGTTTGTAGTCTCTGGCCCCCTAGACTGTACTTCGTCTGCGGTCTTCTTTGCCCTTCCCCAATCTTCATGACTTTGCTTTTAGTGGGGTTGAACTCCAGAAGCCAGTTGCTGGACCAGGCCTTCAGCCTGTCCAGATCCCTCTGTAGTTCTGCCTGGTCCTCGTCTGATTGGATTCTTCTTATCAACTTCACATTATCTGCAAACGGGGACACTTCGGAGTCTATTCCATCCGTCAAGTTATTCACAAATACCAGAAACAGCACCAGTCCTAAGACTGACCTCTGTGGAACCCCACTCGTCACAGGCGCCCACTCTGACACCTCGCCACGTACCATGACTCGCTGTTGTCTTCCTGACAGGTATTCCCTGATTCATTGCAGTGCCTTCCCTGTTATCCCTGCCTCGTCCTCCAGCTTTTGCACTAATCTCTTGTGTGGAACTGTGTCAAACGCTTTCTTACAGTCCAAGAAAATGCAATCTACCCACCCCTCTCTCTCTTGTCTTACTGCTGTCACCCTGTCATAGAACTCCAGTAGGTTTGTGACACAGGAATTCCCGCCCCTGAAACCGTGCTGGCCGTCGTTGATAAGCTCATTCCTTTCTAGGTGCTCCATCACTCTTCTCCTGATAATCTTCTCCATGACTTTGCATACTATACATGTCAGTGACACTGGTCTGTAGTTTAAGGCTTCGTGTTTGTCTCCATTTCTAAAAATTGGGACTGCATTTGTGTAAACAGCCTATTCGTAGGCTCTTTCAAACTACGCGGCACTACGGTGCTGCCATCTACAGGCCTATCAAGGTCGGGCTGGTCAGCCATGTTTCGCTCTCACTCTGGCGGCCTACCTCACAGAAACAGGTTCACCCTTGCTGGCTCCCGGTCCCCTCACGCTCTGCCCAGTGTACACCTACACCTTGCCATTAATAAACTGAGTCTAGTCATCGGCCGTATCTCTGCACCTACGCTACCATTCTACTGCCCAAACGTAAGCAGCCAAGAAAATAGAGTTAACAGTGGTGGCAGCGGTGTGTGTGTGTGTGTGTGTGTGTGTGTGTGTGTGTTTGTGTGTTTGTGTGTATGTGTGTATGTGTGTGTGGGTGTCTGTAGCTTATATAATCACGTATACAACAAGTAAACATACGTTCAGAAGGACAATCGCACAAATAAACAGACAAATAAGGTAGCCAGGTCATTCAAACAACAGAAACAAAGAAGGTAGCCAGGTCATTCACACAACAGAGACAAACAAGGAAGCCAGGTCATCCACACAACCGAGACAAACCAGGTAGCCAGGTCATCCACACAACCGAGACAAACCAGGTAGCCAGGTCATTCACACAACAGAGACAAACCAGGTAGCCAGGTCATCCACACAACAGAGACAAACCAGGTAGCCAGGTCATCCACACAACAGAGACAAACCAGGAAGCCAGGTCATCCACACAACAGTCAAACCAGGTCATCCACACAACAGTCAAACCAGGTCATCCGAGCAACACAAACAGATAGCCAGGTCATCCACACAACAGGCAAACAACGTAGCCAGGTCATCCACACAACAGACAGACAAACAACGTAGCCAGGTTATCCACACAACAGACAAACAACGTAGCCAGGTCATCGACACAACAGACAAACAACGTATTCAGGTCATCCACACAACAGACAAACAACGTATCCAGGTTATCCACACAACAGACAAACAACGTAGCCAGGCCATCCACACAACAGACAAACAACGTAGGCAGGTCATCCACACAACAGACAAACAACGTAGCCAGGTCATCCACACAACAGACAAACAACGTATCCAGGTCATCCACACAACAGATAAACAACGTAGCCAGGTCATCCACACAACAGACAAACAACGTAGCCAGGTCATCCACACAACAGACAAATAACGTATCCAGATCATCCACACAACAGATAAACAACGTAGGCAGGTCATCCACACAACAGATAAACAACGTAGGCAGGTCATCCACATAACAGACAAACAACGTAGCCAGGTCATCCACACAACAGACAAACAACGTAGGCAGGTCATCCACACAACAGACAAACAACGTAGCCAGGTCATCCACACAACAGACAAACAACGTAGGCAGGTCATCCACACAACAGATAAACAACGTAGGCAGGTCATCCACACAACAGACAAACAACGTATCCAGGTCATCCACACAACAGACAAACAACGTAGGCAGGTTATCCACACAACAGACAAACAACGTAGGCAGGTCATCCACACAACAGACAAACAACGTAGCCAGGTCATCCACACAACAGACAAACAACGTAGGCAGGTCATCCACACAACAGATAAACAACGTATCCAGGTCATCCACACAACAGATAAACAACGTAGGCAGGTCATCCACACAACAGACAAATAAGGTAGCCAGGTCATCCACACAACATATAAACAACGTAGCCAGGTCATCCACACAACAGACGAACAAGGTAGCCAGGTTATCCACACAACAGACGAACAAGGTAGCCAGGTCATCCACACAACCGTGTGGATAATTACGTGTTTCGTGTTATTGGACTGCGTTATAAGCACCGATAAATGAGATGTTTGTTTGCTTGCGTTGTTTACTCCCCTGAATGAGTCATTTGTTTGTTCGTCGTGTTGTCGATACTGCCGGAGACTTTTATTGTTTGGTACGGCAGGGAGGGGGGTAGGGAGTAGGGAGGAAGGAAAGGAGGTAGGGCAGGAGGCAGGGAGGGAGAGAAGGAACTTTGGAGGTGGGTAGGGACGAGGGAGGAAAGAAAGGAGGCAGGAGAGATAGGCAAAGTGAGTGAGATGGATTGAGGGAGAGAAAGATAATGAGAACATTATCAAGGTACCAGCAAGCTTGTGTACACAAGGCTTGAACTACCATCACCACCACTACTACTACCACCACCACCACCACCACTACTATCACCACTACTACTACTACTGCTGCCACCGCCAACACTACCATCACGACCACCACTAACACTACGACTACCACTAACACTACGACCACCAACACTATTACTACCACCAACATTACCACTACCAACACCACTACCACAACCACCACCACTATTACAACCCCTACTATCACCATCACTACCACCACTACTACCACTACAACTACTACCACCACCACCACCACAACTACTACCACCACCAATACCACTATCACCACCACTACCAACAACAGCAACAACAATGACACTCCTACCACCAACATCACCACCATCATGTTATTTCGTACACTCAAACTACAAAAGCAGACAAGAAACCTCCACCATCAACAATATATGAATACACGATCATACATAAGCAACATAAGTAGCAACGTGATGCTTGCCAACTGTCAGCCTGAGAGAGTCTGTCTGGAGAGATTGATTCTCACAAGCAAGGCAACTACCCCATCCAACCACCTCTTTCCTGAAAGGTCCGAGTACTACAGGACACCAACGGCCAACAGACCATCTTGGGTCGAATACTACCAGCAGATAGCTGACTATGGTGCTTACAGCTGGCTATGAGGACCACAAGATGGCTCTGTCTACCGTGCTTACAGCTGGCTATGACAACCACAAGGTGGCTCTGCCTACCGTGCTTACAGCTGGCTATGCAACCATAAAATGGAACTCCAACATCAACAAGACCAGTATTAAAAAGAACACTCCAACATCAACAAGAACACTCCACCATCAGCAAGAACACTCCACCATCAACAAAAACACTCCACCAATAACAAGAACACTCCACCATCACCAAGAACACTCCATCAACATGACACTCCACTATCATCAAGAACATTCCACCAACAAGAACACTCCAGCATCAACAAGAACACTCCACAATCAACAACAACACTCCACTATCAACAAGAACACTCTGCTATCAACAGCAACACTCCACTATCAACAAGAACATTTTACAATAAATAAGAACACTCCAACATCAACAAGAACAGTATTAAAAAGAACACTTCACCATCAACAGGAACACTCCACCATCAGCAAGAACACTTCACCATCAAAAAAAAAACACTCCACCAATAACAAGAACACTCCACCATCACCGAGAACACTCCATCAACATGACACTTCACTATCATCAAGAACATTCCACCAACAAGAACACTCCAAAATCAACAAGAACACTCCACTATCACCAAGAACTGTCCACCATAAATAGGAACACTCCGCCATCAACAAGAACACTCCATCAACAACAAGAATACTCCATCAAGAGGACCACTCCATAATCAAGAGGAACAGTCCACCATCAACAAGAAGACTCCACCCTCAACAGAAACACTCCACTATCAAAAAGAACAATTCACCATCAACAAGAACGTTCCACCATCAACAAAAACATTCCACCAACAACAAGAACAATCAACCATTAACAAGAACACTCCACCATCAACAAGAACACTCCACCTTCAACAGTAACACTCCACAATTAACAAGAACCCTCCACCATCAACAGTAACACTCCTCCATCAACAAGTACACTCCACCATCAAAAAGAACAATCCACCATCAGCAAGAACACTCCACCATCAACAACAACATTGCATCACCAACAAGAAAACTCCTCCATCAACAAGAACTTTGCACCAACAAGAACACTCCACCCTCAACAAGAACACTCCACCAACAGGAACACTCCACCAACAAGAACACTCCACCCTCAGCAAGACCACTTCATCATCACCAAGAACCCTCCACCATGAACAAGAACACTCCACCATCAACAATAACACTCTACCATCAACAAGAACACTCCACCATTAATACGAACACTCCACCTTTAACAAGAATACTAAACTATCACCAAGAACAATCCACCATGAAGAGTAACACTCCATTATCAACAAGAACACTCCACCATCAACAATAACACTCCACCATCAACAAGAACAATCCACCATCAACAAGAACATTCCACCATCAACAAGAACACTCCACCATCAACAAGAACACTCCACCATCAACAATAACCCTTCACCATCAACAATAACACTCCACCATCAATAATAACCCTCCACCATAAACAATAACACTCCACCATCAACAAGAACACTCCACCATCAGCAATAACACTCCACCATTAACAACAAGAACAATCCACCATCAACAAGAACAATCCACCATCAACAAGAACAATCCAGCATCAACAATAACCCTCCACCATCAACAATAACAATCCATTATCAACAAGAACACTCCACCATCAACAAGAACATCCACCATCAACAAGAATACTCCACCATCAACAATAACAATCCACCATCAACAATAACAATCAACCATCAACAATAACACTCCACCATCAACAAGAACACTACCATCAACAATAACTATCCAACATCAACAGTAACACTCCACCATCAACAAGAACACTCCACCATCAAGAAGAACACTCCACCATCAACAAGAACCCTCCAATATCAACAAGAACACTCCACCATCAACAATAACACTCCACTATCAACAAGAACACTCCACTATCAACAATAACACTTCACCATCAACAAGAACAATCCACCATCAACAAGAACAATCCACAATCAACAAGAACACTCCAGCATCAACAATAACCCTCCACCATCAACAATAACAATCCACCATCAACAAGAACACTCCAC
The DNA here is from genome assembly GCA_009830355.1 of Cherax destructor. Lineage (NCBI taxonomy): Eukaryota > Metazoa > Arthropoda > Malacostraca > Decapoda > Parastacidae > Cherax > Cherax destructor. Next base: position 6,550 of record WNWK01037408.1, on the reverse strand, counting down.
CATCAACAAGAACATCCACCATCAACAAGAACACTCCACCATCAACAATAACAATCCACCATCAACAATAACACTCCACCATCAACAAGAACACTCCACCATCAACAATAACAATCCACCATCAACAATAACAATTCACCATCAACACTAACACTCCACCATCGGCAAGAACACTCCACCATCAGCAAGAACACTCCACCATCAGAAAGAACACTCCACCATCAGAAAGAACTCTCCACCACCATCAGCAAGAACACTCCACCATCAACAAGAACACTCCACCATCAAGAAGAAAACTTCAATACCCACACAGGAACCCCCATTATCTCAGAACTCCCACAAACTTTCTTCCACATAGTCTGTCAGATTAATAATGGTCAAGTAAGGCCATCCGTGCAATAAAACAGTAATCCACAGAGCGTATCTGGGGAATTATTTGCGTCCCGCCGCTTTTCCGATAGAGAGTTAAGAACAATGAAAATGTGTTTTGGATTGCAATGGAGGACGTCCAGTGACAATTTTGCTTTTGATACAAAGGTGAGACACAGTCTTTCATGTAATGTAATTGTTTGCGTTGTCCTCGTGTAGTTTTGTAGGTTAGAAATTATTTTGTCTGTTCTGGTGGGACGCCACTGTTGGTAGAGTATTGGCTTGTTATCTGAAGCACAATCAGTTCGAGTTGTTTTAAAAATAATGGAATTATAAGTGTCAGGTTTTCATAGTTTGGAAAGGATAAATGTGCACAAGAGCTAAAGGTTGTCCATGTGTAGTACCTCTGTGAGATGCTTGCTGTCGGGTGGTAGTATCGAGCGTTTGTAAGTTTGCCAGGCGGAGTAGTGGACTATTTTGCTACAAGACAACTTTGACTGGGTAAGATGCTCGTAGCACCTGGCCGTAAACAAAGTCAACATAAGAACATAAGAAAGAAGGAACACTGCAGCAGGCCTACTGGCCCATGTGAGGCAGGTCCAGTTCACCCACCGGCTTAAGCCAATGGCTTAAGGTAGTCAGGTTAGGTCCCATTCAACTGACCTAGTAGCACAAGCTAGTCAGGTCCAACTCACACCCGCTCATGTATGAATCCATAAGAACATAAGAACATAAAAAAGGAGGAACACTGCAGCAGGCCTGTTAACCCATACTAGGCAGGTCCTTCACACATATGCAACACTTGGGTATCTTTATTGAGGAAACGTTTCGCCACACAGTGGCTTCATCAGTCCATACAAGGAGAATCGTGAAGAACAGGAGGAGTGTGAGGTTGTCAGGCCCATCTTGAGTCGATGTTGTCAGTCCATCAATCTTGAATATAATAACAGCATATGAGCAGAGGAAGCTTATATACTGAAGACAGGAGAGGTGCAGCAGTTGTAGGAGGTGTCACTTGGGCACGACCTACTTCCACATTGAACAAATGTGACACCTCCTACAACTGCTGCACCTCTCCTGTCTACAGTATATAAGCTTCCTCTGCTCATATGCTGTTATTCTATTCAAGATTGATGGACTGACAACATCGACTCAAGATTGAGGGCCTGACAACCTCACACTCCTCCTGTTCTTCACGATTCTCCTTTGTATGGACTGATGAAGCCAGTGTGGCGAAACGTTTCCTCAATAAAGATACCCAAGTGTTGCATATGTGTCTAATTTGTAACTTGTCGGTTCTCTGAACCATTCATCCACATCCTGTCTGACACAGCAGCAACTTGGGATCTTGATACAAACGAATTCTTCAACACTTGTCCAACCTTCGGACGAAGACCTACTTCGACTAGTGGATGGTACCACAATGACAACGCCTCCTCCTGCTTCACCTCACCTGACTACAGTATATAAGCCACCTCTGCGGCCCTGTGCTGTATTCCTACAAGATTGATGGACTGAACACATCGACTCCAGGCCGCATATGTGTCTAATTTATAACTTGTCGGTTCTCTGAACCATTCATCCACACGTCTTACAAGTGAATGTAATTTAAGGGTCTTCAATATTTCTTCGTAAGGAAGATTTCTAATGCTATGTATAAATTTAGTCATTCTACGCTGAATGTTTTCTAACGAATTTATGTCCATTATGTAATATGGAGACCAAAACTGAGCTGCGTAATCTAGGTGAGGCCTTACTAATGATGTATAAAGTTGTAATATAACCTCTGGGCTTCTGTTGCTAACACTTCTTGATATAAATCCCAGTAATCTATTTGCCTTATTACGTACGCTTAGGCATTGCTGTCTTGGTTTAAGGTTGCTGCTTACCATCACCCCCAAGTCCTTCTCGCAATCTGTATGGCTAAGTTCTACGTTATTTAACTTATAAGTGCTTGGGTTATGGACACTCCCGAGCTTCAGAACCTTGCATTTATCTACATTGAACTGCATCTGCCACTTTTCTGACCACGAATTAAGTTTGTCTAAATCTTCCTGAAGTTCTATGACATCTATGTTTGAATCAATTATCCTACCTATCTTCGTGTCGTCGGCGAATTTGCTCATATCACTAGTAATTCCCTCGTCAAGGTCATTGATATATATTATAAATAACAATGGGCCTAAGACTGATTCCTGTGGAACACAACTTGTTACAAGTCCCTATTCGGATTTAATCCCATTTATGCACACTCTCTGCTTCCTATTGGTCAGCCATGACTCGATCCATGACAACACTTTTCCCCCAATGCCATGAGCTGCCACTTTCTTTAACAGTCTCTAGTGCGGTACTCTATCAAAAGCCTTACTAAAGTCTAAATAAACAATATCGAATTCTTTATTGTGATCAACAGCCTCAAAAGCTTTACTGAAGAAGGTTAATAAATTATATAGACAGGAACGGCCCCTCGTGAATTCATGCTGAGTATCATTAATCAAATTATGGTTATCTAGATGGCTTCTAATAATATCAGCTATAATTGACTCTAGTAATTTGCCTACAATTGAGGTCAGGCTTTTTGGGCGGTAATTTGACGGTAGTGACTTGTCCCCTGCTTTAAAAATAGGAATTACATTAGCCATCTTCCACATATCAGACACTACACCTGTTTGAAGAGATAAATTAAAAATGTTAGATATTGGTTCACAGAGTTCCATTTTGCATTCCTTAAGAACCCTTGCAAAAAGCTCATCAGGACCCGGTGATTTATTTTGTTTCAGTCGGTCTAGTTGTTTCATAACCATTTCGCTAGTGACTGTGATATTACATAATTTATCTTCTTCTGGGCCTCTAAAAATTAATTACTGGGATATTATTAGTGTTTTCCTGTGTGAAAACCGAGATAAAATAATTATTAAAAATAGAGCACATATCATTCTCCTTGTCAGTAAGATGCCCAGAGTTATTTTTAAGGGGACCTATCTTATCCCTAACTTTTGTTCTATAAACCTGGAAAAAAACTTTTGGGTTAGTTTTTTAATCCCTAGCAACTTTAATTTCATAGTCCCGTTAAGCTTTTCTTATCCCCTTTTTAACGTCCCTTTTAATGTCAGTATACTGATTTATAAGATGACCCTCACCTCTTTTTATGCGCCTATAAATTCCTTTCTTCTGCCCTAAAAGATACTTGAGCCTATTTTTCATCCATTTTGGGTCATTTCTACTTGATCTAATTTCTTTATATGGGATAAATGTTCTTTGGGCAGCCTGTATAGTGTTAAGAAAACTGTCATATTGATACCTCTCTTCGTCACCCCAGTCCACAGTTGATAAGTGTTCTCTAAGTCCATTATAATCTGCTAAGCGAAAATCTGGGACCGTTACTGAATTATCCCTACTATCATACATCCATTCAATGCTAAAGGTAATTGACTTGTGGTCGCTTGAGCCGAGTTCCTCTGTAATTTCTAAATTATTAACAAGGGTTTCCTTGCTTGCCAGAACCAAGTCAAGTAGGTTATTTCCCCTTGTAGGTTCTGTTACAAACTGCTTCAAAAAGCAATCCTGAACTACTTCTAAAAGTCGTTAGATTCTAAATTCCTGTCAAGAAATTCCAATCAATCTGACTAAAGTTAAAGTCCCCTAGAATTACTACGTTATCGTGCCTTGTGGCCTTAACAATTTCCTCCCAAAGTAGTCTCCTTGTTCCCTATCTAAGTTTGGAGGACGGTAAATCACGCCTAAAATCAATTTTCACACCTCTCTGAAAATTCTATCCAGACAGACTCTGTATGTGTTATTTCAGACTTTATACCCGTTTTTATGCAACAATTTAAATGATCACGGACATAGAGTGCCACCCCACCCCCCTTCCCGATACTTCTGTCTACTTGGAACAATTTAAAACCCTGAATGTGACATTCGGCAGGCAAGTCCCGATTTTTCATATTAAACCATGTCTCAGTTATTGCAAAAACATCAATATTACCCGTACTTGCAGCTAATCTCAACTCGTCCATCTTATTCCTAGCACTACGACTATTGGTGTAATATACATTTAAAGACCCTCGTTTCTCTTTACCCTTCCTGCTCATTTCTGTTTTTACACTATACCTATTACTGTCCTTGTCATCTAGTGCCACTGGCTTTCCAATATCCACCTTATTCTGCCTATTACTAGTTCCCCTAGAATTTATAACATTACTACACTGGAACTTCACTGTTTTCCCTACCTACACGACGTCTTAGCTTCTATGACGGTACTCGGGAGTTTGTTCCACTCATCCACAACTCTATTACCAAACCAGTGCTTTCTTATATCCTTCCTGAATCTGAATTTTTCCAATTTTAACCCATTGCTGCGAGTCCTGTCTATGCTAGATATTTTTAGCTCGCTATTTATATCCTCTTTATTAATTCCTATTTTCCATTTATACACCTCAATCATATCCTCCTAATTCTACGCCTTTCTAGAGAGTGCAGATTCAGGGCCCTCAGTCTATCCTCATAGAGAAGATTTCTGATACATAGGATCAACTTTGTCATCCTCCTTTGTACGTTTTCCAATACATTTATATCCATTCTGTAATACGGTGACCAGAACTGTGCAGCATAATCTAAATGAGGCCTAACCAAAGATATAGAGAGTTGAAGAACAACCTTTGGACTTCTATTATTTATACTTCTTGATATGAAGCCAAGGATTCTGTTAGCTTAATTGCGAACACTTACGCACTGTTGTCTTGGTTTAAGATTACTGCTAACCAGAACTCCTAAATCTTTTTCGCAATCCATAATATTAAGGTCTACATTATTTAGTTTATATGTGGCATGGTTATTGTCCTGTCCAACATTTAGAACTTTGCATTTGTCTATATTAGACTGCATTTGCCACTTCTCCGACCACTGCATCAGTCTATTCAAATAATTCTGGAGTGCTTTAATGTCCTCATTAGAATGAATTGGACGGCCTATTTTGGTGTAATCAGCAAATTTGCTTATATCTCTATTTATTCCCTCATCTATGTCGTTTATGTAAATTGTGAACAACGAGGGGCCCAACACTGACCCCCTGTGGAACACCGCTTGTGACGTGCCCCCATTCTGATTTCTCCCCATTTATGCAAACTCTCTGCTGCCTATTTGTCAACCATGCCTGTACCCAGGAAAAAATTTCTCCTATTCCGTGTGCCTTAAGTTTCCTTAGTAGGGTAGATTTCTTTTCCCATGTATTCCTTCACCACTTATTTATAATATTTACAATATTTAGATATTAAATTAGCAGTATAATGATGAGACAATCATGAGCCAATCGAAACAACGAGTAGTTTCCAGCATAGATGGCCAGAGTCTGCCTCCCAGCCAGGCAGACAGGTGTCGCCTCACCTTTGCTGGTGCAAGCGTACTTTCACCTGGCTGGTGGGTTGAAATGAACAACAAATTCATCAGTGGGGCCCCAGAACTGCTATGAATTGTCAGTTCACTGGTAGAGAAGGCATGCCAATCGTTGTGTGATGAGCAACGAATAAAGTGTAACATTCTCAACGCACACCATATGTGTTATACGACGTTTTACTCACAATGGAACTTTATCAAGTTAAGTAAAAAGCACACGCTAATATAGCATACAGGAGAGCCCCGCTGGTACAGCAGGCTAGGTTCCAGGCTACTGCTGTAAATCGAAAATTGCTGTAATGTGAAATATGGCCATTTTTCACTTTCAAAGACCTGATAACATGTTTACATTGTAATATGCGTTCAATAAATATTGGCCTAAAAGAAATCATATACAGTACACACATTACTTATCTTAAAATGTATTTCTTTTTAACTTTTAGTAAGTGGTGAATATATTTGCTGTAGGAGGTCTGAATAAATTAAGAATGGGTATAATTGAAAACCACTGTATCAGCGAAACACTAAAGCAAAGCACTGTAAAGTGAGGTCAGCCTGTACATGTATCCTGAGGTCAGGTCAGATGGTAAATAATAATCCTTGGTGAATGGCATCGTCCCGTGTTCTCCTGCTGCTGGTGGTGGTGGTGGTGCTGCTGGTGGTGGTGCTGCTGCTGATGCTGGTGTAAGTTATGCTCTCTTGTTTACAAGATCTCTGCTGGGAAGCCATGAATACGTCCGAGGCTTCTGATGTTTGATATTTTCTGTAAGGTTAATCCACGGAACTC